>WNGS01045914.1:8355-18911 GCA_020271785.1 Procambarus virginalis
CATGCCACCTGGCAGAGCTTGCCGGTGATTGGCCAGCCACCTGCAACAACCAATCCATCAACAAACAAATATGGTTAACAAGATAAGCGACTAACACAACAAAAACTTTAAACACAAATGAATCAATAAATCATGAGAGGAATAACCATTGCCCGAGCGAGGGTTGCTAACAGTGAGGAGTGTGCCTACCCTCGGCAGCCTCACTCTACATCATCACCCATCACACTCGTGTAGAAAGTGTGTACAGAACCGGTTCAGAACATGTACTGAACCGGTTCATGTGTCCACAGACATCCTCCCCTCCCACGACCCTCCAGTAACAAATTAAACACTGCTTTTGTTCATTCTATAATTTTTGAAAATTGGAAATATATCATTCGTCAGTACCTTGATCTTACATGGATGGGGTTCTGGGACTTCCTCTACTCCCCCCAAGCCCCGGCCCCTGTAACCGTGCTGGTGGCGAGCTGGGTCCCAACAGGGCTGTGCTTGCAGCGGCCCGCAGGCCCTGCATATATCCACTACAACTCGGCTGGTCCGGCACTTCTTGTAAGAATTTATCTAAATGCTTCTTCAAGACATCCACCTTTGTTCCAGACAATATTTCTATTGCTTACTGGGAGGGTGTTGAGCAACCGCGGACCTCTGATTTTGATACAGGGTTCTCTGATTGTGCCTATGGCACCTCTTCTCTTCACTTGGCTCTATCTGCATTTCCGTCCATATTGTTCACTCAAGATCAGCAATGTGCGTAAGTTATTTTACTGTGTAAATTTGGCAATTGGCCCTCCAATATTTTTCCATGTATGTATATGTGATAACTCTCTCGTCTCCTTTTCCGATAGTACATTTCGAGAGCTTTGGGACGATCCCATTAATTTAGGTGTTTTATCTTTTCTATGCGTGCCGTATATGTTATCTGGATTTCCCTCTATTTCAGCACTCTGCTGCTCCTCTGGAGGAGGAACAGGAGAGGTTACCATCACCTTGAGGTTACCCTTGTAAGGTTGCTTTCACTGGGCTAGCGTCCCCGCGGTCCGGTCGTCGACCAGGCCTTCTGGTTGCTGGACGGGTCAACCAGGGCGTTGGACGCGGCTGCTCTCAGCCTGACGTACGAATCACTAAGCCTGGTTGCATCAGTATCCTTTGGAGGTTGGGTACAATGCGTGTGTCCACATCCCAATAAAACAAACCAAAATACTGGAAGCTTGAGACCTCAACAACAGGTTCCACACAGCATTTTCACTACGAAAAAAGAAGACACTAACCGGACGGTTATATAATATGATTCCAAGAGAGATTGGGGTGGGGGGAATAGTATTGATCCCACCTTTGGCAGCAGGACAAAGGGGTCCATTTGTCATTGTGGCGCTGGATAAAAGGGTTTGGTGGTGTTAACATCACAGGAGCAGACCTGGCTGGTGTTGGCCGCTCCTGGTAGGCATTATCCCGGCTCTAGACTTTTCAACATAAAACAAATGTTGGGGGCTTGAGTAGAGTGCATGAGACTGGTGTGATCCACACTGCTGTTACTGCTTGCAGCTGTGTGGGCGGTTGGTACATGAGTTCCGCTCCTCCACTGGTTGTTCAACACATTAAGTAATTAATGCTCTAGGAATAATTATGTTCATAACGAAACCCAAGTTTGTGTTGTATGAAATATGGTCATGTATGTGTAGGTGTGGTGGTGGGGGAGGGGGGAGAGGGCCTGTGACCGTGCCATAGCCAGTGTACACACAGAGGCACCTGTGTGTACACTGGCTATGGCAGTAGGTACACAGGGGCACCTGTGTGTACACGGTGGCCTCAATGTCCGTCATCATGTGTGTGCTCGACTGGCGACCTTCGCTGGCCTATGTATGTATATTTTAATAATTATATATATATATATATATATATATATATATATATATATATATTGATAATATATATATATATATATATACTATATTATATATATATAATATGTATGTATAAAGCATTCCACGCATCCCTCACTACCCCTCAAAGGAAGCACGTATGTCCCGGCGCTGCCCTACGTACAGACGCCCTTCCGGTCAACCCAACCCCCCCTCTCATCCCCTCCCCCCCCAATCTCCCCCCTCCCCCCCCTCATCACCACAACCAAGCTGGAAACCTTTTAAGCTCTCCAGCGGCAGGACTTGCCTTCCAGATTACTCATCCACCACTCCCAAGAGCTGAACCCCACGTCTTATCGTATACGTATACACCTGCACTAACACCTGACCCAACACCTGCCACGGGCGGTCCGTCTGTCTCTCACATCCCAGAGATCTCCTCAACATCGTGGCTCACTCAGTTGTTTACCAGTTTAATGACATGTGTCAAACACCAGGGGGGGGAGGGAGCCAACAGTCCTAGTGATACATAACCCAAACTATCCTCGCTAGGTACCTGTGCTTACCTGATGACGACTTCGATAGTTTTTGTATTCCTGCAGCCACCAGTCTTCCCTGGTGATGCCGTGAACTGTGAGGTGGCTGTAGGCAGGCCCACGCAGCCATCACAGTCAGATTGATCCGGGTCATGCCCAGCACAAGTTACATTGTTCTCTTTATTGGGGCCGTATGACATCCAGGCCTCACACTGGGTACATTTTTCCACGTGCTTACCCTCACCTCACCCTCCCCTCTCTCTCGTCAAAATATGGATACTAGCGTCACGCAACACTTACCAGACCTGCAGGTATGGGGACAAGCTCCTTCTTTCCAAGACTCTACTTGTCAAAATAAGACTATTACATATACATAAGATATACATACAGAATAAAATCGATATAATAGACAGAATATATACCATACATACCATACATATATACATAATATATACATTAATACCCTATACATACGCTCTTACAGGCAGCATGAGGGGCGAAAATCCCTGGCAGCATTTGCCATCATCTCCATAATCTCTCCCCTATGTTTATGCAAACTACCTTTACGCACCACTCTTCGCCTCCCTAACCATTTACTCGGGATGTGCCTCCACCTTTTAACACACACAACGCTCCATCACATCCTCTTCTCTCTCTCTCCTCTCTCTCTCATCTCTCCTCGTCCTCTCCTCTCTCTCTCAGGTCTCTACCTCTCTCTACTCTCTCTCCTCTCTCTCCAGCAGTCCAATACCACATCTGACTCTCCCAGAGTGACTCTTACTTACACCCACAAGTGCTTTTACCTTGCGGACGACCCCCCGCACATCTTGGCCTCCGGTTCGAATCCCACCTTGCTCGTGACTCGAGTTAGAGAGCAGACGCAGAGTATATTGTACTCAGCGGGTCATGGGTTTACTCAGGTGGTGAGTGTGCTAGACTCAGCTCGAACACCAAACTGGAATTTATTCAGCTCACAACGACATGCTGCTCCAGCGAAAACCGATTTCTTATAATATACGAGATAGTGGTTTTAAGGGAATTGTTGGGTTTTAAATGTCGTCCAGTAGAGTGTTGTCATCCAAGCCTAGGGAAATACAGTACTTCTCACTACTATTAAGTCTAGTGAGCACAGTAGTATCATTATAACCTAGTGAGTACAGTATCATCATTATAGCCTAGTGAGCACAAGTAGTATCATTATAACTTTATAATGATCATATTATTATCAGTCCAGTCTAATCATGTTATCAGTACAGTAAACATTTATCACCTTCAACTGGAATCTTATTATGTGTCCTAAAGGCAAGCATCAGGTATAGTTAAATATAAAATAACATAAATCCCTAACTTATGAGCAAAATGTTCATGACGACCTAATAACGATCAAGTATGAGTACACTCATCACCCAGAATCTAGCACCTGGCAATGCAAACCAGGAGGCAGGAAGCAAATCAGATTGCAAGAAACTAAATGTCCTCAAGATCCTAAGAACACGAAAATATGAAAGAACCTATTGCAAACAAAACTGGTGCAACAAAATGTCAATGGAGAACACAAAACCTGTAGCAACTATACATATGTAAACAGATATACAATACTCGAATTCTGAATACTACAGGCAATGTACTTGAGTGCTAGATACAACGGCAGAAAACGCAATCACAAAAGAAACGTGTAAAGATCAAAAATTGGTTTCCAAGAACGATAGAGAAATTCCCGCTAAGACTTAGCAAGAAACGTCAGAGGCAACCGCTACAAATAGCGGTAATGAGCATACTCATGACTAGGCCACCTACAACACGTTGAGCAAGGCCGCCACACCTGCTAGGCTCCCAGCCTCCACACACCTGATAGGCTCCCAGCCTCCACACACCCGCTAGGTCCCCCAGCATCCACACACCCGCTAGGTCCCCCAGCCTCCACACACCCGCTAGGTCCCCCAGCCTCCACACCCCCGCTAGGTCCCCCAGCCTCCACACACACCCGCTAGGCTCCCAGCCTCCACACCCCCGCTAGTCTCCCAGCTTCCACACCCCCGCTAGGCTCCCAGCCTCCACCCCCCCCCCCGCTAGGCTCCCAGCCTCCACACACCCGCTAGGCTCCCAGCCTCCACACACCTGCTAGGCTCCCAGCTCACAATGCACCCGTTACACTACCAACTCTGACATTGTCCTCTAGTTTCAATATTTAAATTAGTCACAAAATGGTCTTGTTTCTTGGAAGACTGTACTAATGCGAAGTGACTCGTCACCTTGTACCTCGTGTAAATGACTTCTTTACTGTATGCACTCCAAGCAAAGCAAATAATATGAATTTGGCCGTTTACTGCCTCAGGAAAATGCCTTCAGATTTCCACAAGGTTTCACCAATTTTCTCCAAAGTTAAAGTATTATAAAATATTTCTGAGGTCAAGAAGTTCGTGACCTTGCTGCTTAGAGAGTGTGTGTGTGTGTGTGTGTGTGTGTGTGTGTGTGTGTGTGTGTGTGTGTGTGTGTGTGTGTGTGTGTGTGTGTGTGTGTGTGTGTCCGTTTCTTTATGCATGTTAAATCACTACTCACATTACAGTCATGTATATTTCAAACACAGTAAAGGTGGAGCCGATTTTTTTTACACTCCACCTGTGTGCTGCTACCACCCTCCATCACCCTAACTAGCCGGGTGTGGGGCTCGCCTCCACCCTAACTACCAGATATAGTAACCCCCCCCCCACCTCCAATCACCCTTGTCGGAACCAAGTCATAAGATCAAGGATTGTTCCTGGATGGGGTTCTGGGAGTAGTTCTACTCCCCAAGCCCTGCCCGGAGTCCAGGCATCCACGTATGTTCCAGGCTTGAACCCGGTTCTGGATTCTCCTACTCCCGAGGCCAAGCAAGATTCCATAGGACAGATTAGAGAAACGTGTTGTCCACATCTGATTCACCAACCTTCCAGCGATCAGCCAGTCACTCCTGTCTTATATTCTCACGTTACACAACAATGTCGTTAAAGTCCTAACGACAAAATCTTAAAATATATATGTAAACAGTCAGCCTCATGTAAGACTCCTTACACCAAAATATCTTCTCTGGCCCTCTTTAATACATAACTCCAGTGTCCTTAAGAAAATTAACAAGCTTAACAAAAGTTCTTAAAAAAAAGGTCTTAAAAAATATATAAGCTTCTTAAATATCAGAATTAAAAGTTCCTAAAAAGTATGTACAAAAAAGGATCGTTCAGTCAGACCCAAGAGTGGTCGCCAACTCCGCAGTAACCTTCTCTCCGTCTTGGAGAAAATAAGGAACCAAAGATCTGTGTAGCACTCTTGGGCTGGTCCTCGAGGCCGGGCCAGCCTCTCCCTTTGGTCCGTAAATCTCCGACAATTTGCTCATCAAGATGCGGTACTCACAAGCAACCATAATCTCAAGCCTCTTAAATATTCCCAGTGTGATTATTTTACCACATAAAACTTCCATCATTATTGTTTTTTTACGCATCTTTTACCAAAATAAGGAAACACACACACACAGGGGGCCTCGTGGGTGAGTGGACAGCGCTCTTGAAGTCGTAATTCTAAGAGGCCTGGGTTCGATCCCCGGCAGAGGCAAAAACAAATGGGCAGTTAGACAGCTGCTACGGGCTGCTTCCTCTCTCTGTGTGTGTGTGTGTGTGTGTGTGTGTGTGTGTGTGTGTGTGTGTGTGTGTGTGTGTGTGTGTGTGTGTGTGTGTGTGTGTGTGTATTCACACATTTGTTCTTGCGGGCGTTGAGCTCTGCTCTTTCGGCCCGCCTCTCAACTGTCAATCAATCAACTGTAACTACTATTTCCCCCCCCCCCCACACACACACACACACACACACACACACACACACACACACACACACACACACACCTGTTGTTCATACGCATAATATTATCATAACTAAAAACCACGTTAAAAACTTTCATTATTAATTTATTGACATTTTGAATACTCTGAAGATCATAGGTTGGCGTGTGTGCCAAATTGAGTCAATAAGTAACAAATGAAGCAAAAACATTTGCGAATTCTGGTATACTTAACAACAATGTATCATGAGTACAGAATCACATACAAATGTCCAACATTTTGATGGAGAAAAGTGAATTGACGTCAACCTCCGCCAGAGGTGAGCCTTGAGACTCCATATTAAGATCCTTCTAGCTAATCTGCGACCCTTCAACCCAGGCTGACAACGTGTAAGGTGTTGTAGTTTCTAAACGAGGGATGCTGGCCGTTGTTTGACGAGTGTTACTGGCCGTTGTTTGACGATACTGAACGTGGGAGGAATCCATTAATCATCTTTCACGTGGGAGGAGCAATAACTCTGGCCATCGAAGCGTGGTAAACTTAGCTCCCCCGTGATAATTTAGCTTACACCAGCTTGCCTAAGACAACGTCTGCTTGGGTTACACTATTTTGCCTGTCAGTTGACTTTAGTTCAAGACAGCTTGGGTTACATTATCTAGACAAGGTCACCCGACACCTATTCACTCAGATGAATTAATTTGCAGTTAATGAATAGAAAGTTTCAGCTGACTGTCATTAAAATGAGTCATTGGACCGGTACATTGTACGTTCATAACATATCAAGTAAACACAATTAATAGCAGCCTCCTTTAGAATCTGCTCAAGTTATCAAAGTGCATATTATCAGAAATCCAAGCTAACTCGATACAACTTCATACCGGCAAGTCTAATTATAGTCTTTACATCAAGCCTTTCTAACTCGCGGCCCAGTCTGTATATTTTTACGTCTAACCTGATTTCTGATATATTGACTCTCCCCCCGAACCCGTAGCCTCGCCCGACTTTCCTCCTCCCAGCGACAAACAAGCAGGATAATATGACCAGGTGACGCAAGAGTATGCTGCAGTATGCTGCGGTACAAGGGACGATGCAGTATATCCATCATAGTGCCGTTCACATGAACTATTAGCCTCATGTCGTCTTTGGGGGGGAGGGGTTAGATCCTGGTCACGTGACGTAAACATTAGCCTGCTTCTGGCAGGCAGGCCGCCTGCCAGCTCCGTCATTATTACATGGGGGAAAAATGACAGCGCTGACTGTCTATTATTCTCTCTCGTTGTAATTTAAATGACAACTTTATTTGCCAACCAAATATACACAGCTTAAAAATATAAATATTAAACAGTGGTACTCGCTGGTGGAACACACTACCTCGTCTCTTCAGATCTTGCCACTTTAGTTTTAAACCTTTATTATTTATTTATTATTATTATTATTATCAGAAATAAACTAGCAAGGAATGAAGGTAACATCTGTGTGTGTTCGCTCACACATGGACTTTGCGTCAAACTTTAACTAAAGGTCATGATTTATGTATTAAAAATCTATCCTCCTGTTTAGATGGTATTTTTAGTAACTATGTGGGCCATAGTACATATATTGACGTAGTGGGCAATTAGAAAGTAGAATTTGGTACTATCCACTTCAGAGTCTGGAAAAAATAATGCTAACAACCAAAATGTTCCTAGGCCTAGAATAGCACACATTTGTACTGTATTAGGCTTCAAATAGCGTGTATTAGGCTTGGGTTAACTTTTATTAGCAACATTAACACAAAACCTTTGCGGGTTGTCCAAATTCAATAGTACCAAATGCTACTTTCGTAATTGTGCAGTACGACGTCTAAGACATGTACGGTGTTGGACAGTGTTATCGTAAGTGCTCTCTAAACAGGAGGATGATGGGCTGACTAAACAAGACCATAGTACTACATATTATGTACGACTGTCGGGCGTTTGCTTCCACAGTTTGTGTTGTGTATGCGAGCTGTGCCTGACGAATGTGTGCCAAGGCTGGCCCCAGAGGAGAGACATCAACTGCACTTATCATTACCAAGTACATAAACCCGAGATTGGTGGCGGTTAAGTCCTCATTACCGGCCCTCTTGCTTAACAAAATCAAGCTGGCTGTGCTACATCAACGATCACCTGCTGGTAAATGTCGCAGGTAACGTCTCCCACAAGTATCACTTTCCTCTTCAATACCTGAACATGGAATTGGTAGACTGTATACATCTCTGCCATTAAACATTGACGAATTTCCTGCGTGCAGCCTAGTTAGCCGAATGTTGCTAGGTTATTCTCAGACGCAGCCTAATCTTGATGCCTATCCCGTGGTCGTCCACTGCCGGGGACATGATCCCTGTCTGCCTGATCTAGGTCCTCTTAGCCAACGACTTACTTTCCCCAGGATGTAAGCTATCATTAGGCCACGTAGTGAGTGCGGGCGACCTGCAGGTGTACCACACCTTGTGATCCTGGGCGGTGGTATGTCTCCAGTCTTACTGGCTGCTAGTGTTTTCATTCACACACACACACACACACACACACACACACACACACACACACACACACACACACACACACACACACACCTGGAATCTGCCTGATTTGCACCTTTAGCTAACAGACCTAGCAGAACAGACATCCCTTCAGGAACGACTCTACGAAATAATAACGGTACCAGACGGAGTTCGGAAACATCTACAGGAACTCGACGGGACAAAAGCTGGATTCCCAAACGAGATATTACACATTATACCATGATAGGCATTGGAAGGGACTCCCTAGTCTCTTGTAATACAATTAACTCCTCTCTGGTAAAGGGAGAGCTTCGAAATTATCTCGAAAACAAGTAACGTGCTGCCATTATGCAAGAAAGTTGTAGACAAAACCCGCTGAACTACAGACTAACGTCACTGATACTAATAGGATCTCAAATCCTATACTGAAGCTGTAATGTCTAAGGTAATTAACTGTTCCAGTGGCTAATAACACCTATATAGCAACACCACTGTCTAAGTTAGAGAGCGCTTATTTTACGATGTGGATTCCTTCTTTGATAGTTCCCTTCTCGGCCAGCCCAACCATTTGGGCTGGCCGGTAGAGCGCCGGTCTTGCTTCATGCAGGTCGGCGTTCAATCCCCGACCGTCCAAGTGGTTGGTGAGCACCATTCCTTCCCCCCGTCCTATCCCAAATCATTATCCTGACCCCTTCCATGTCACATAGCTCTCTCACGACGTCGGCTAATGACTACCTATTCTCTAGCATAATTATAATCCTCCTCCTCCCCCCTCTCACCCCCACACACAAACAATTATGAACTGGGGTTTAAATATAAGTAAAGATATAATCCTTTTAAGGTAATTATCAAAGAGAGCATATTTTTAGTCACTTCCAACTCATGTCCCGGAATTCCGCTCAGTCTCGGACAGGTAATTATTGCCCGAAATGATCAAATAGGCAGTTTCACACCAGGTGAGGAGGTGGCGGCAGCATGTACTTCTCATTCTTAGTGTCACATTTCTCATCACCACTTAACCCTCAAGCGCTGAGTGTCCCAGACTTAACCCTCAAGCGCCGAGTGTCCCAGTCAGTCACTCCTGTGGTATTCAATGATGGTTACTGTAGTGTACATAGAGGTCAATGGTAGAGCATCGTCTGTAAACTTGCGTTACAGCAGGAGCCGCTTAGAGCGCCACACTAGTGCCCAACCTGGTCGTGGCTCTATGCTGGCGACAGTCACCAAGTTCCAGTGGCTCTATGCTGGCGACAGTCACCAGTCCCAGTGGCTCAATACAGACGACAGTCACCACGTCCCAGTGGCTCTATACAGACGACAGTCACCACGCCCCAGTGGCTCTATACAGACGACAGTCACCGCGTCCCAGTGGCTCTATACAGACGACAGTCACAACGTCCCAGTGGCTCTATACAGACGACAGTCACCACGCCCAGTGGCTCTATACAGACGACAGTCACCACGTCCCAGTGGCTCTATACAGACGACAGTCACCACGCCCCAGTGGCTCTATACAGACGACAGTCACCACGCCCCAGTGGCTCTATACAGACGACAGTCACCACGCCCCAGTGGCTCTATACAGACGACAGTCACCACGCCCAGTGGCTCTATACAGACGACAGTCACCACGCCCCAGTGGCTCTATACAGACGACAGTCACCACGTCCCAGTGGCTCTATACAGACGACAGTCACCACGTCCCAGTGGCTCTATACAGACGACAGTCCCACGTCCCCAGTGGCTCTATACAGAACGACAGTCACCACGTCCCAGTGGCTCTATATAACGACAGTCACCACGTCCCCAGTGGCTCTATACAGACGACAGTCAC
>WNGS01045916.1:11727-19190 GCA_020271785.1 Procambarus virginalis
ACTCGAACCCATACTCCCAGGAGCAAAGCAACTGGTAACTACAGGGCGCCTTAATCCGCTTGACCATCACGACCGGACATAAGGAAGTGATAGCCTGAGCTATATGAACCACTTCCCCGCCGGCACCTGGATGGTTATCTTGGGCATAGCATTTTATCAAATCACCTCATTTTTTGGGGCAACACGTGAGGAACACAAATGCAAACAAGCCTGAATGGTCCCCAGGACTAGATACAACTGAAAACTCACACCCCAGAAGTGACTCGAACCCATACTCCCAGGAGCAAAGCAACTGGTAACTACAGGGCGCCTTAATCCGCTTGACCATCACGACCGGACATAAGGAAGTGATAGCCTGAGCTATATGAACCACTTCCCCGCCGGCACCTGGATGGTTATCTTGGGCATAGCATTTTATCAAATCACCTCATTTTTTGGGGCAACACGTGAGGAACACAAATGCAAACAAGCCTGAATGGTCCCCAGGACTAGATACAACTGAAAACTCACACCCCAGAAGTGACTCGAACCCATACTCCAGGAGCAAAGCAACTGGTAACTACAGGGCGCCTTAATCCGCTTGACCATCACGACCGGACATAAGGAAGTGATAGCCTGAGCTATATGAACCACTTCCCCGCCGGCACCTGGATGGTTATCTTGGGCATAGCATTTTATCAAATCACCTCATTTTTTGGGGCAACACGTGAGGAACACAAATGCAAACAAGCCTGAATGGTCCCCAGGACTAGATACAACTGAAAACTCACACCCCAGAAGTGACTCGAACCCATACTCCCAGGAGCAAAGCAACTGGTAACTACAGGGCGCCTTAATCCGCTTGACCATCACGACCGGTCGTGATGGTCAAGCGGATTAAGGCGCCCTGTAGTTACCAGTTGCTTTGCTCCTGGGAGTATGGGTTCGAGTCACTTCTGGGGTGTGAGTTTTCAGTTGTATCTAGTCCTGGGGACCATTCAGGCTTGTTTGCATTTGTGTTCCTCACGTGTTGCCCCAAAAATGAGGTGATTTGATAAAATGCTATGCCCAAGATAACCATCCAGGTGCCGGCGGGAAGTGGTTCATATAGCTCAGGCTATCACTTCCTTATGTCCGGTCGTGATGGTCAAGCGGATTAAGGCGCCCTGTAGTTACCAGTTGCTTTGCTCCTGGGAGTATGGGTTCGAGTCACTTCTGGGGTGTGAGTTTTCAGTTGTATCTAGTCCTGGGGACCATTCAGGCTTGTTTGCATTTGTGTTCCTCACGTGTTGCCCCAAAAAATGAGGTGATTTGATAAAATGCTATGCCCAAGATAACCATCCAGGTGCCGGCGGGGAAGTGGTTCATATAGCTCAGGCTATCACTTCCTTATGTCCGGTCGTGATGGTCAAGCGGATTAAGGCGCCCTGTAGTTACCAGTTGCTTTGCTCCTGGGAGTATGGGTTCGAGTCACTTCTGGGGTGTGAGTTTTCAGTTGTATCTAGTCCTGGGGACCATTCAGGCTTGTTTGCATTTGTGTTCCTCACGTGTTGCCCCAAAAAATGAGGTGATTTGATAAAATGCTATGCCCAAGATAACCATCCAGGTGCCGGCGGGGAAGTGGTTCATATAGCTCAGGCTATCACTTCCTTATGTCCGGTCGTGATGGTCAAGCGGATTAAGGCGCCCTGTAGTTACCAGTTGCTTTGCTCCTGGGAGTATGGGTTCGAGTCACTTCTGGGGTGTGAGTTTTCAGTTGTATCTAGTCCTGGGGACCATTCAGGCTTGTTTGCATTTGTGTTCCTCACGTGTTGCCCCAAAAATGAGGTGATTTGATAAAATGCTATGCCCAAGATAACCATCCAGGTGCCGGCGGGAAGTGGTTCATATAGCTCAGGCTATCACTTCCTTATGTCCGGTCGTGATGGTCAAGTGGATTAAGGCGCCCTGTAGTTACCAGTTGCTTTGCTCCTGGGAGTATGGGTTCGAGTCACTTCTGGGGTGTGAGTTTTCAGTTGTATCTAGTCCTGGGGACCATTCAGGCTTGTTTGCATTTGTGTTCCTCACGTGTTGCCCCAAAAAATGAGGTGATTTGATAAAATGCTATGCCCAAGATAACCATCCAGGTGCCGGCGGGGAAGTGGTTCATATAGCTCAGGCTATCACTTCCTTATGTCCGGTCGTGATGGTCAAGCGGATTAAGGCGCCCTGTAGTTACCAGTTGCTTTGCTCCTGGGAGTATGGGTTCGAGTCACTTCTGGGGTGTGAGTTTTCAGTTGTATCTAGTCCTGGGGACCATTCAGGCTTGTTTGCATTTTGTTTTCCTCACGTTTGCCCCAAAAATGAGGTGATTTGATAAAATGCTATGCCCAAGATAACCATCCAGGTGCCGGCCGGGAGTGGTTCATATAGCTCAGGCTATCACTTCTTATGTCCGGTCGTGATGGTCAAGCGGATTAGGCGCCCTGTAGTTACCAGTTGCTTTGCTCCTGGAGTATGGGTTCGAGTCACTTCTGGGGTGTGAGTTTTCAGTTGTATCTAGTCCTGGGGACCATTCAGCTTGTTTCATTTGTGTTCCTCACGTGTTGCCCCAAAAAATGAGGTGATTTGATAAAATGCTATGCCCAAGATAACCATCCAGTGCCGGCGGGGAAGTGGTTCATATAGCTCAGGCTATCACTTCCTTATGTCCGGTCGTGATGGTCAAGCGGATTACGGCGCCCTGTAGTTACCATTTCTTTGCTCCTGGAGAGATGGGTTCGAGTCACTTCTGGGGTGTGAGTTTTCAGTTGTATCTAGTCCTGGGGACCATTCAGGCTTGTTTGCATTTGTGTTCCTCACTTGTTGCCCCAAAAAATGAGGTGATTTGATGAAAATGCTATGCCCAGATACCCATCCAGTGCCGGCGTGGAAGTGGTTCATATAGCTCAGCTATCACTTCCTTATGTCCGGTCGTGATGGTCAAGCGGATTAAGCGCCCTGTAGTTACCAGTTGCTTTGCTCCTGGAGTATGGGTTCGAGTCACTTCTGGGTGTGAGTTTTCAGTTGTATCTAGTCCTGGGACCATTCAGGCTTGTTTGCATTTGTGTTCCTCACGTGTTGCCCCAAAAATGAGGTGATTTGATAAATGCTATGCCCAAGATAACCATCCAAGTGCCGGCGGGAAGTGGTTCATATAGCTCAGGCTATCCCTTCCTTATGTCCGGTCGTGATGGTCAAGCGGATTAAGGCCCTGTAGTTACCTTGCTTTGCTCCTGGAGTATGGGTTCGAGTCACTTCTGGGGTGTGAGTTTTCAGTTGTATCTAGTCCTGGGGACCATTCAGGCTTGTTTGCATTTGTGTTCTCCCGTGTTGCCCCAAAAAATGAGGTGATTTGATAAAATGCTATGCCCAAGATAACCATCCAGGTTCCGGCGGGAAATGGTTCATATAGCTCAGGCTATCACTTCCTTATTTCCGTCCGTGATGGTCAAGCGGATTAAGGCGCCCTGTAGTTACCAGTTGCTTGCTCCTGGGAGTATTGTTCGAGTCACTTCTGGGGTGGTGAGTTTTTCCAGTGTATCTAGTCCTGGGGACCATTCAGGCTTGTTTGCATTTGTGTTCCTCACGTGTTGCCCCAAAAAATTGAGGTGATTTGATAAAGAATACATGCCCAAGATTAACCATCCAGGTGCCGCGGGAGTGGTCATATAGCTCAGCTATCACTTCCTTATGTCGTCGTGATGGTCAAGCGGATTAAGGCGCCTGTAGTTACCAGTTGCTTTGCTCCTGGGAGTATGGGTTCGAGTCACTTCTGGGGTGTGAGTTTTCAGTTGTTATCTAGTCCTGGGGACCATTCAGGCTTGTTTGCATTTGTGTTCCTCACGGTTGCCCCAAAAAATGAGGTGATTTGATTAAATGCTATGCCCAAGATACCATCCAGGTGCCGCGGGGAAGTGATTCATATAGCTCAGGCTTTCACTTCCTTATGTCCGGTCGTGATGGTCAAGCGGATAAGGCGCCCTGTGTTACCAGTTGCTTTGCTCCTGGGAGTATGGGTTCGAGTCACTTCTGGGGTGTGAGTTTTCAGTTGTATCTAGTCCTGGGGACCATTCAGGCTTGTTTGCATTTGTGTTCCTCACGTGTTTGCCCCAAAAAATGAGGTGATTTGATAAAATGCTATGCCCAAGATACCATCCACGGTGCCGCGGGGAAGTGGTTCATATAGCTCAGGCTATCACTTCTTATGTCCGGTCGTGATGGTCAAGCGGATTAAGGCGCCCTGTAGTTACCAGTTGCTTGCTCCTGGGAGTATGGGTTCGAGTCACTTCTGGGGTGTGAGTTTTTCAGTTGTATCTAGTCCGGGGACCATTCAGCTTGTTTTGCATTTGTTCCTCACGTGTTGCCCCAAAAAAATGAGGTGATTTGAATAAAATGCTATGCCCAGATAACCATCCACGGTCCGGCGGGGAAGTGGTTCATATAGCTCAGGCTATCACTTCCTTATGTCCGTCGTGATGGTCAAGCGGATTAAGGCGCCCTGTAGTTACCAGTTGCTTTGCTCCTGGGAGTATGGGTTCGAGTCACTTCTGGGGTGTGAGTTTTCAGTTGTATCTAGTCCTGGGACCATTCAGGCCTGTTTGCATTTGTGTCCTACGTGTTGCCCCAAAAAATGAGGTGATTGATAAAATGCTATGCCCAAGATACCATCCAGTGTGCCGGCGGGGAAGTGGTTCATATAGCTCAGGCTATCACTTCCTTATGTCCGGTCGTGTGATGGTCAAGGGTTAGGCGCCCTTAGTACCAGTGCTTTGCTCCTGGATATGGGTTCGAGTCACTTCTGGGGGTGTGAGTTTTCAGTTGTTCTAGTCCTGGGGACCATTCAGGCTTGTTTGCATTTGTGTTCCTCACGTGTTGCCCCAAAAAAGAGGTGATTTGATAAAATGCTATCCCAAGATAACCATCCAGGGTGCCGGCGGGGAAGTTGTTCATATAGCTCAGGCTATCACTTCCTTATGTCCGGTCGTGATGGTCAAGCGGGGATTAAGGCCCCTGTAGTTACCATTTGCTTTGCTCCTTGAGTATGGGTTCGAGTCACTTCTGGGGTGTGAGTTTTCAGTTGTATCTAGTCCTGGGGACCATTCAGGCTTGTTTGCATTTGTTGTTCCTCACGTGTTGCCCCAAAAAATGAGGTGATTTGATAAATGCTATGCCCAAGATAACCATCCAGGTGCCGGCGGGAAGTGGTTCATATAGCTCAGGCTATCACTTCCTTATGTCCGGTCGTGATGGTCAAGCGGATTAAGGCGCCCTGTAGTTACCAGTTGCTTTGCTCCTGGGAGTATGGTTCGAGTCACTTCTGGGGTGTGAGTTTTCAGTTGTATCTATCCTGGGAGCCATTCAGGCTTGTTTGCATTTGTGTTCCTCACGTGGGTCAAAAATGAGGTGATTTGATAAAATGCATGCCCAAGATAACCATCCAGGTGCCGGCGGGGAAGTGGTTCATATAGCTCAGGCTATCACTTCCTTATGTCCGGTCGTGATGGTCAAGCGGATTAAGGCCCCTGTAGTTACCGTTGCTTGCTCCTGGGAGTATGGGTTCGAGTCACTTCTGTGGTGTGAGTTTTCAGTTGTACTAGTCCTGGGGACCGATCAGGCTTGTTTGCATTTGTGTTCCTCACGTTGCTGCCAAAAAATGAGGTGATTTGGAAAAATGTATGCCCAAGATAACCATCCAGGTGCCGGCGGGGAAGTGGTTCATATAGCTCAGGCTATCACTTCCTTATGTCCGGTCGTGAATGGTCAAGCGGATTAAGGCGCCCTGTAGTACCAGTTGCTTTGCCTCTGGGAGTATGGTTCGAGTCACTTCTGGGGTGTGATTTTCAGTTGTATCTATCCTGGGGACCATTCAGGCTTGTTTTGCATTTGTGTTCCCACGTGTTTGCCCAAAAAATGAGGTGATTTGATAAAATGCTATATCCAAGATAACCATCCAGGTGCCGGCGGGGAATGGTTCATATAGCTCAGGCTATCACTTCCTTATGTCCGGTCGTGATGGTCAAGCGGATTAAGGCTCCCTGTAGTTACCAGTTGCTTTGCTCTGGGAGTATGGGTTTCGAGTCACTTCTGGGTGGTGTGAGTTTTCAGTTGTATCTAAGTCCTGGGGACCATTCAGGCTTGTATGCATTTGGTGTTCCTCACGTGTGCCCCAAAAAATGAGGTGATTTGATAAACATGCTATGCCCAAGATAACCATCCAGAGTGCCGGCGGGAAGTGTTTCATATAGCTCAGGCTATCACTTCCTTATGTCCGGTCGTGATGGTCAAGCGGATTAAGGCCCTGTAGTTACCAGTTGCTTTGCTATTGGGGTCTTCGAGTCACTTCTGGGGTGGTGAGTTTTCAGTTGTATCTAGTCCTGGGACCATTCAGGCTTGTTTGCATTTGTGTTCCTCACGTGTTGCCCCAAAAATGAGGTGATTTGATAAAATGCTATGCCCAAGATAACCATCCAGGTGCGGCGGGGAAGTGGTTCATATAGCTCAGGCTATCACTTCCTTATGTCCGGTGCGTGATGGTCAGCGGATTAAGGCGCCCTGTAGTTACCAGTTGCTTTGCTCCTGGGAGTATGGGTTCGAGTCACTTCTGGGGTGTGAGTTTTCCGTGTGTATCTAGTCCCTGGGGACCATTCAGGCTTGTTTGCATTTGTTCCTCACGTGTGTTGCCCCAAAAATGAGGTGATTTGATAAAATGCTATGCCCAAGATAACCATCCAGGTGCCCGGCGGGGAGTGGTTCATATAGCTCAGGCTATCATTCCTTATGTCCGTCGTGATGGGTCAAGCGGATTAAGGCGCCCTGTAGTTACCAGTTCTTTGCTCCCGGGAGTATGGGTTCGCGTCACTTTCTGGGGTGTGGATTTTCAGTTAGTAGCTCTAGTCACTGGGGACCCATCAGGCTTGTTTGCATAATTTGATAGTATATATATATATAGATATATATATATATATATACCTAATATATATATATATATGAATGAAAACTCACACCCCAGCAAGTGACTCGAACCCATACTCACCAGGGGCAACCAACTGGTATGTACAGGGACGCCTTAAACCACTTGACCATCACGACCGGACCAATTAAGGAAGTGATAACCTGAGCTATATGAAACCACTTCCCCCCGCCGGCACTTGGATGGTTATCTTGGGCATAGCATTTTATCAAATCACCTCAGCCGATGGAGACCATTCAGGCTTGTTCGCATATATATATATATATATATATATATATATAATCTATATATATATATATATATATATATATTATATATATAGAAAGATATATGTCGTACTTAGTAGCCAGAACCTCACTTTTTTGGCCTCCTACTATGCAAGCCCAATTTGCCTAATAAGCCCAAGTTTTCCCGAAATCAATATATTTTCTCTACATTTTTTTCTTATGAAATCAAGCTACCCATTGCATTATGTCTGAGGTCACTTTTTTTT
>WNGS01045958.1:0-12693 GCA_020271785.1 Procambarus virginalis
TTTTGAAAAAAGGGATTGCAAACAAATGTAACAGACCAGGTCTATTCTATAAAATTCACTAAACAACAAATTGCAGGTAAGGTAATACTTCATAGGTTGAAAATGGGATATAGACTATCACATAAGATTAAAAAGGAATAGTATTGAAACACATAAACAAAAGAAAAGTTCCAAAGTGCTGTTTGTACAAATTGAAATCTTTAGGGAACGCAGGACACAATAAGAATTCCAGTTGAGAACATATAGAGCACAGAGAGTTGGTTCCTAGAGACGAAGTGGAAAAAATGGAGCTAAGGAGTGGCTAGGTAGAACAATCAGGCAGTTAGGTCCAGATGGGAGTTCGTTCTGTTACACCATGGGTCTGAGAGAATGTGCACCCTGAGCTCAGCATTCCACTATCAAACTGATTTTCAGGTCATCGCCTTTTGACAGGTAGCTGTAGCCTGCTGTGGTGGAAAAAGGCTAACATAGTTCAAATCTACAAACGTGGAAGCATGGAAGACCCCTTAACCCTCAAAAAAAACCGCGGTATGTGTCCCCAAATGTGAATTCACAGGGGACACCCTACAGTCTCAAGCAAAAACAAAAATCAAAGAAATTCTTTCTGTCTTATAGATTGTTTTTTTTGTTCCCTGATCGACGGGGAAAAAATAACAAAAATCATTGTAGGTAGCATATTTTAGCCGCAGTAGGGTAGGGAAGTGTGGCAAAAAGGGCGTTGGCAGAGCCTTCGCCAGACGAGGTCTACTCCGCCGGAGCTGTCAGACGGCAGTTGCCACAAATATATTATTTCCTAATTATTTCAATGTCTCTGATTGATTTTTTCTTAGTTTTTTGCAGTAATATTATTCCATACAGTGAATTGTGGTATATTTATATATAAATGTGTGAACCATCGCTGTACTCAAAATTATGGTGTGCATATAAGTGATTCAATTATTATGTTCATAAAACAATAAACAATAGTTTTGCTGTTGTTACACTATATACACAGGTTATATATAAGTATCTGCATGTTTTGTTCACCATAACGAACTACTAAGTTGGTCTTGTGAGTCAAAAAGCAACGAGGAGTGGCCGCCACACACCAGCGAGCCACTCACTGCCACGCCCCCTCAACACCACCTCACTCACCCTCATTACCTCCCACAATACTGTTTTGCATTTATTCACTATACACAGACGTTATATATACGTATTTACATGTTTTGTTCACCATAACTGTACATCTAAGCTTGTATGGTGAGTAAACGCACAAAGACGTAGCTACTCCACAGTCAGCTGATCGGCGGCCACCCTCAAGGCCATACGCACTAATATTTCTCCTCCAACAATATTGGTTGTGGTGTTATTATGCTATATACACACATTATATATAAGTATCTACCTGTTTTATTCACCATACTTGTACAAATAAGCTGGTATGGTGCCCAAAGACCCTTTGTGGTCACCAGTAAACAACACGATAATTCCTGCAGACGACGCTCCTCTCGCCAAAATGGCGGCTCCCAACCTACTCCTCTCGCTGTTATCTCACACTATACACACGTTATATGTAAGTATCTACATTTGTGTTCACCATAGCGAACCACTAAGCTGGTATGGTGAGTGCAGTCAATAAATGGTGGCCACACACAGTCAGAAGACAACGCCACAATCCTCCCTCCACAGCCGTACTCCTCCCTCCATCGAGCACAGCGCTAAATATCTCCACAATCAAGCTGTTATCAGAATCCTGGTCAGTTTTATCAAATTCAGGGGGCTTCAGTAATACTATCACTGCTAAATAATAGCAGTATCACTTATATTTGGTATTTGTAGGCGATGCTGTGGTCACAAGCTGAACAGCGGTGCTGTGAGCTCATGCTGCGTGCGCCAGCCTTGGTGGCTGGCACAATACTGATGTTCTCACTCCCAAGAATGTTGGGCTGGATTTTTTTTCTAGGTGGGATCTGGCAACTATCAGTCGTGGCTGTACTATAGCTGCCCCTATCCCTGGCGGGGTGTTTAAATTATAGCGCTAGACACGAAATCATATATAAATGATGTGCGCGATTTCGGTTTTGTCACTGATATCATTTATATATGATATGCGCGGTTTGAGGGTTAATTATAGACCTGTATCATTGACAAGTGTAATAGTCAAAATATTGGAAAAAATAATTAAAACTAAATGGGTAGAACACCTCGAGGAAAACGATATAATATCAGACAGACAGTATGGTTTTTGATCTGGAAGATCCTGTGTAATGAACTTGCTCAGTTTTTATGATCGAGCCACAGAGATTTTACAAGAAAGAGATGGTTGGGTTGACTGCATCTATCTGGACCTAAAATGGCTTTCGACAGAGTTCCCCATAAGAGGTTGTTCTGGAAACTGGAACATATTGGAGGAGTGACAGGTAAGCTACTAACATGGATGAAAAATTTCCTAACTGACAGAAAAATGAGGGCCATAATCAGAGGCAAGGTATCGGATTGGAGGAATGTCACGAGTGGAGTACCTCAGGGTTCAGTTCTTGCACCGGTAATGTTCATTGTCTACATAAACGATCTACCAGTGGGAATACAGAATTACATGAACATGTTTGCTGATGATGCTAAGATAATAGGGAAGATAAGAAACCTAGATGATTGTCATGCCCTTCAGGAAGACCTGGACAAAATAAGTATTTGGAGCAACACTTGGCAAATGGAATTTAATGTGAATAAATGCCATGTTATGGAATGTGGAATTGGAGAACATAGACCTCACACAACCTATAAATTATGTGAAAAATCTTTAAAGAATTCTGATTCTTTAAAAGAAGAAAAGGATCTAGGGGTGGTTTTAGATAGAAAACTGTCACCTGAGGACCACATCAAGAACATTGTGCGAGGAGCCTATGCTACACTTTCTAACCTCAGAATTGCTTTTAAATACATGGATGGAGAAACACTAAAGAAATTGTTCACGACTTTTATTAGACCAAAGCTGGAATATGCAGTGGTTGTATGGTGCCCATATCTTAAGAAGCACTTCAACAAACTGGAAAAGGTGCAACGAGATGCCACTAAGAGGCTCCCAGAAATGAAGGACAAGAGCTACGAGGAGAGATTAAAGGCATTAAACATGAAAAAACTAGAAGATAGAAGAAAAAGAGGTGATATGATCACTACATTCAAAATAGAAACAGGAATCGATAAATTTGACAGGGAAGAATTCCTGAGACCCGGAACTTCAAGAACAAGAGGTCATAGATTTAAACTAACGAAACAAAGCTGCTGGAGAAATATACAAATATTCACTTTTGTAAACAGAGTGGTAGACGGTTGGAACAAGTTAAGTGAGAAGGTGGTGGAGGCCAAGACCGTCAGTAGTTTCAAAGCGTTATATGACAAAGAGTGCTGGGAAGACGGGACACCACGAGCGTAGCTCTCATCCTGTAACTACACTTAGGTAATTACACTTAGGTAATTACACCTGAAGGTCCTGCTGTTGGGGGTCTGGGTGTTGATAGTCCTGGTGTTGCAACATTGGCTCCAGTGGCATTGACATCAGCAGCATGTGGGATGTCATCATCTTCCTCAGGCCAGTTACTAGACTTATAGAACAACAGTGCAGCAATGACTTGTTCAAGGAAATGGAGTAATGTCAGTTTCCTTCTATCTGTTGTGTAGTAGTTGTACAACACAAAAGCATTGTAGATAGCCATTTGCACAAAATAGGTCATTTTCTTCGTCCATTTGTGAGTTTTCCTTGTGAAGTGATAATATTTGATCATTTGGTCAAAGTGATCAACACCTTTCATGTTTGTATTGTAGTCACAGATTGCATTCGGCTTGTTGACAGTTACCTGCTGCACTGAGGTTGTTCCATCACGATTCCGTACTCGTTTTCTGAGTTAAACCTGTTGTGTTTCTGCATTGTGGCAATTTGTTATGAGTGAAACAATTCGTTTATCTTTCCACAAAATTATGAAAGTATTGTCCTTGCGTTTGAATAAAGTTTTATCTACTGCCACTTTACCCTTTGCTTGCATCTGAAGGGATTTAGGTGCACCACGCTGCAGTCTGAGGGTACCACAGGTGTATACCCCTACTTGAAGCAGTGCCTCACTCAATCTGACCGAATTGTAATAATTGTTCATATATAAATGGTAACCTTTATCCTTCAGTGGTTCAATCAAGGCCATAACTGTGTCAATCATAGTTTCCCCAACTCCTGAATAAATTTCTAAATCATAAATGTAGCCACTGTTGGCTTCAGCTAGCATGTAGAGCCTTATTCCGTATTTATCTGGTTTATTGGGATTATAGGTCTTGAAAGATAGACGGCCACGCCATGGCATTGTCCCTTCATCCAAACTCAAATTTTTATTGGGAATGTATATTCTCTTGAATCTATTTAGGAGATATTGCATGAGTGAGAGAACTTTGATAAGTTTGTCAACTCTTTGGCCTTGTGGTATGGACTTATTGTTATAAACATGAAAATATTTAGCAATCATTTCAAATCGTTTACCAGTCATAAAGGTGTTGAAACAAGGTATGTGCCAGAATCTGCCTGTTTGCCAATACATTCTAAGTCTTGGCAACGGGCAAATACCCATCAAGATCGTCAGTCCCAAATATCTGGCAATTTCTTTCACTGTCACTGGTTCCCATTTGTGCTTTGTCCTTTGCCCAGTACGTGCCTTACATTGGGAAGCATACAAATTAGTTTCATAGGCAATATATTTCAACAATTTTTGAGTCAGAAAGAGTTGAATGAAACCAAGAACAGTGGTAGGTACAGGAACAGTCAAGCCTGGTGTACCTGTAAAATTGTCCACAAAGGGTGCAGTATTGTCACTACACCATCCATCATCAGAATCTGTTGGTACTGGGGTACGTGTGGTACGTCTGGCTCTGGCACGAGGTCCAATACCGCACCGTGCACGAGTGGGAGTCTCGACCTCAGACTCCTCACTTTCATCACTAGCAAAATCCTCATCGGCCGTCTCTGTTTCTAAATGTTCAGTACTTCCATCAGTATCAGTACCGACATCAGTTTCCTCACTAGATGACCCAGACAAATCGTCAAATACAGCCTGAAACTTAGAGGGAGTTAGTCTCACATGCTTGTATTTCTCCTGCACACTACAGTGGTACCTCGGAATGCGAGTGTCCCTGTTTGCGAGTTTTTCGGAAGACGAGCAGGATTTCCTCGGAAAATATGTCTCGGAACGCGAGGGTTACCTCGGGACGCGAGTTTGTTGATACACGTACAGGCCGACCTAGCGCGTGGTGGTTCGGCGATCGTCGCCCCTCCACCCCTCCGCCCCTCAGTTTACCATTGTCTCGCGCCCAGTGACTATCCCACATCAATTCTTCACCTGGATTTTCAGTGTTTTGTTGGATTTTTGGTCATTTGACTATACAATTTGTTATTATATATCTCACCATGGGTCTCAAGAAAGCCATTGGTAAGGTTCAACCTAAGAAAATAGCTGTGAGTAGAGGCAGTAGAGGATGTCCCTTCTTGATTAAGGAAATGTGTGAAGTATGGGAAGAACTGCAAAGTTTTGTTGAAAAAACTCACCCAGATAAAGCTGTAGCAGGCCGTTGCATTGACCTTTTAAATGACAATGTGATGTCTTACTACAGACAAGTGTTAAAATGTAGGGAAAAACAAGTGTCTTTAGACAAATTCTTAGTAAGACAAGCAAGTCCTAGTGGTATGCAGGCAAAATGTGCCAGAGTGTGCATACCAGTGAAGTCCTCACTGTCTGATGTGATAATGGAAGGGGACTCCCCTTCCAAACAGTAACTCCTCTCCTCCTCCCCCCTCCTCACCAGCTTTCATACGCCTACAGCATTCATCAGCAAGGTAAGTAATAACTTGAACATAGTTTTGTTGGCTTATTTAGATGAATTAGGTATAAAAATTTAGTTTGGTATGGGGTTTTTGGAGTAGTCAGGAACGGATTAATTCATTTCCCATTATTTCTTATGGGGAAATTAGCTTCAGAATACGAGTTTCGGAATACGAGGCGTCTCCAGGAACCAATTAAACTCTTAAACTGAGGTATGCCTGTACTTAGCTTCTGCTTTTCACGCATTTTGCAATTTTCTTCCTGGAAGGGCCTTGTTCATGATCACTATCCATCGTGGAGTAAGCGTAGATAGTTTCTAAAGCCGCAGTAAGAAATATAGCCATGGAAAATAGCCGAAATGTTCACACGTTTGAGACGCGAGGGGAGGCGACACCGGTCACAACAGTGGAGCAAAAACAATGGGCCTATGACATGTGCCGCGTTGCCTGCGGGCCACGAGGCACAACAGAGGAAATGGGAAGACATCGGCGCGCGTTTTAAAACCAGTCCCCCAAAAATCGGATAAAAACCTGATTTTTTGCGATTATTTAAAGTGGATGACGCAATGCTGCGTCATGCCTGTCATTACCGACAGTAAACGGATGACGCAATGCTGCGTCATGCCCGGGCGAAAGTGTTAAGTCACTGCACGTTCTCTCATGTGTATTATACATATATAAAACGCTGAACTGTAATGCCAATCCTGACCTCAAAAGCTTCATTGAAGGTTGTAACAGAACCCATGAGCACCACACCAGAAATAAATACAGTTTTGATATTCCAAGAGTATGACTTAATCAAACTAGAAATGCTCTACAAATCAAGGGACCCAGAATGTGGAATGACCTTCCCAACCATGTTAAAGACTGTACCTCTCTCGACCATTTAAGATAAAAATGAAGCACTTCCTATTAAATTCCCTGTAACCTACCTTACCCCTCTATTGTCAATCTATGTCTGTTTTTTAAATAACGCTGTTTGTCGACCTAATTGTATTTGTGCTGCTTTTTCAGCCATGTTCCCTCCTTTTTTGTCTCTATTTTTATTTGTTTTCAACACATTTTATTCTTTTTACTCAATTAGTATTAAGCTTTAGTCATTAATGTTTTTCATGCCCGAAACGCTTTGCGTAATAGTGGCTTTAGGCATTGTATGTACTAGCTCATCTATAAATCCATCAATCTTTGTCAAATCTCTTGTATGTATTTACCTTACCCAAATAAACATTTATTATTTATTTATTTTATTTATACCCATGTACATATGTGCATAGTATTGTGGGAGGAGGAAGTTTGGAGAGGGAGGGAATCCAGATATCGTCACTGTGTGTGGCAGCCGCTCTTGTTTTGCTCACCATACTACTGTAGTTTAGTAGTTCACTATGGTGAACACATATATACATGGTTATATACAAGGTGTGTGTGTGTGTGTGTATATATAGTGTAATAACAGCAACAGTATGTTGAGAGGCGCTATTAGGTGAGGAAGGTGGCATCGTACTCGTAGCGTCGTCTGCTGGCTGCTGTGGGATTTCTCATGCAGCGTAATTACCTAAGTGTAATTACCTAAGTGTAGTTACAGGATGAGAGCTACGCTCGTGGTGTCCCGTCTTCCCAGCACTCTTTGTCATATAACGCTTTGAAACTACTGACGGTCTTGGCCTACCACCTTCTCACTTAACTTGTTCCAACCGTCTACCACTCTATTTGCGAAGGTGAATTTTCTTACGTTTCTTCGGCATCTGTGTTTAGCTAGTTTAAATCTATGACCTCTTGTTCTTGAAGTTCCAGGTCTCAGGAAATCTTCCCTGTCGATTTTATCAATTCCTGTTACTATTTTGTACGTAGTGATCATATCGCCTCTTTTTCATCTATCTTCTAGTTTTTGCATATTTAATGCCTCTAACCTCTCCTCATAGCTCTTGCCCTTCAGTTCTGGGAGCCACTTAGTAGCGTGTCTTTGCACCTGTATGGTGGCCACTATGTTGTTTGGACACAATTCCAGCTTACTTGAATAGTTATGGTGAATAAAACATGTAGATACGTATACATAATATGTGTAAATAGTGTAATAAAAATAACAGTATGGTGGGAGTAAAATAACAGTATGGTATGGTGGATACCATCTAAGCTCCCCCATCCACCCACCAGTCAGCAATCACTGACGCAATACGTGCATTTGGAGGCGACATGGTGCACAGATGTTTCTCGATTGTGCAGATATGTAAAACAAAATTACAGAATGAACTCTCCAGCCTCATGACAAATCAAAATAATAGGAATAATAGGCTGTGAATCTGTGAAATCACAGGGTAGAAGGCGGCAAACTGGACCATCTCCTACCCATCACCACGGGCCGGTGCGATGCTTGACGGACCGCGTCCTACCCGAACTTTGTTCGTGTAGCATGACTCCCCAACCCCAATCGAGAAACTGGAAGATTCGGATAACTAAAGTTCGGAAACCAAGTGGTGCTCTGTAGTTACGAATATTAAATATCACATTATAATAGTTGAACAGTACAGTATTTGGCTTGCTATTTATTCATTTAAATATTTACAAGAAAATAAAATAGGATTTAACAGAACTTAAGGTGCATATGTTAAAAGTCATCGTACAGCGTGTCAACACCCACCTGTCGACATGTGGAGGGGAGATGGGAAGGCCAGCGTAAGGTTGGGGAGGGGGAGGGGGGTGACCAGGCAGGACGTGTGACCTGTCTAGTCTCGCCCACCCACCCACTTGTTCACCCACCTGCCAACCCACCCACCTGCCTGCATGCCCACCTGCCAACCCACCTTGGCAGTTTCTTATCTTCCTACTATCTTAGCATCATCAGCAAACATGTTCGTATAATTCTGTATACCAACTGGGTAAATGTGACCATGTCTTTTTGGGAATAAAGTATGCAATGCATTATAATCTGGAAGAAAATATGATGGTCGATGCAATTGAAAAACCTGACTTTAGGAGAGGACATTATGGCAATCTTAGAAATTTTTTTAGTGAGTATAATTGGACAGACTTGTTGCTAGGCAAGGAAGTGAATGAGATGTATGTCAAGTTTTGTGAAATATATGATAAAGGCACAAAAAAATTTATACCAAAACAGAGACGCAGAACTAGGAAACAGGATTGGTTCAACAGAAAGTGCGAGAGGGCCAGAGACCAAAAGACACAAAAATGAAATCAATACAGGAAGAGGCCAAACCTCCAAACATACCAGCGATACAAAGATGCGAGAAACAACTACATGGCAGTGAGGAGAGAGGCAGAAAGAAATTTTGAAAAAGGGATTGCAGACAAATGTAAAACAGAACCAGGTCTATTCTATAAATTCATAAACAACAAATTGCAGGTAAAGGATAATATTCAGAGGTTGAAAATGGGAAATAGATTCACAGAAAATGAAAAGGAAATGTGTGAAACATTAAACGAAAAGTTCCAAAGTGTGTTTGTACAAAATGAAATCTTCAGGGAACCAGATACAATAAGAATTCCAGAGAACAACGTAGAGCACATAGAGGTGTCTAGAGACGAAGTGGAAAAAATGATCAAGGAGCTAAATAAGAACAAAGCAGTTGGTCCAGATGGAGTTTCGCCATGGGTTCTGAGAGAATGTGCACCTGAGCTCAGCATTCCTCTTCAACTGATTTTTCAGGCATCCCTGTTTACAGGAGTTGTAGCTGATGTGTGGAAAAAGGCTAACATAGTTCCGATTTACAAAAGTGGAAGCAGGGAAAACCCCCTTAATTATAGACCGGTATCATTGACAAGTGTAATAGTCAAAATATTGGAAAAAATAATTAAAACTAAATGGGTAGAACACCTGGAGAGAAATGATATAATATCAGACAGACAGTATGGTTTTCGATCTGGAAGATCCTGTGAATCGAATTTACTCAGTTTCTATGATCGAGCAACAGAGATATTACAGGAAAGAGATGGTTGGGTTGACTGCATCTATCTGGACCTAAAAAAGGCTTTCGACAGAGTTCCACATAAGAGGTTGTTCTGGAAACTGGAAAATATTGGAGGGGTGACAGGTAAGCTTCTAACATGGATGAAAAATTTTCTGACTGATAGAAAAATGAGGGCAGTGATCAGAGGCAATGTATCGGACTGGAGAAATGTCACAAGTGGAGTACCACAGGGTTCAGTTCTTGCACCAGTGATGTTTATTGTCTACATAAATGATCTACCAGTTGGTATACAGAATTATATGAACATGTTTGCTGATGATGTTAAGATAGTAGGAAGGATAAGAAACTTAGATGATTGTCATGCCCTTCAAGAAGACCTGGACAAAATAAGTACATGGAGCACCACTTGGCAAATGGAATTTAATGTTAATAAATGCCATGTTATGGAATGTGGAATAGGAGAACATAGACCTCACACAACCTATATATTATGTGAGAAATCTTTAAAGAATTCTGATAAAGAATTTTGCTCACCCACCCGCCTGCCTGCATGCCCACCTGCCTGATGCCACCTGTTCACCCACCTTCCTGCTCGCCCACCCACCTGCCTGATAGCCCAACCACCCACCTACCTAATAACCCACCCACCCATCTGCCTGATAACCCGCCCACCCACCTGTTGACCCACCTTCCTGCTCACCCACCCACCTGCCTGATGGCCTACTCAGCCACCTGTTCACCCCACCTGCCTGCTCGCACCCACCCACCTGCCTGATAGCCCACCCACCCACCTGTTCACCCATCTGCCTGCTTACCCACCCACCCACCTACCTGCACACCCACCTGCCTGCTCAACCGCCCACCCACTTGTTCACCCACCTGCCTGATAGCTCACCCACCAACCCACTTGCCTGCTCGAACCTGTTCACCCACCAAGCCCATCTGCTAGCCATCCACCCATCACAAACCCACCTGCCTGCCCACCCACTTTCCTGCCCACCTATCAGCCAGGCAGCTAACCACCCACCCAGCAACACACACTAATTAGTCTGTGTCAATTCAAATCATGAGTGTGGTATAAAAATTGTGGAAATGGTCTTATTTGAACTCAGAGGTGAAAAAGTACTCTTATCCGGAAAACGTGATTATCTGGCTGAGGGTCCTTCCCATATAGTCCGGATAATCGAGTGGAGACAGTATGTTCATGCTATTATTTAGCATGATAGTATTACAGAAGGCCCCTGACTGATAAAAATGACTAGGATTCTGATAATAGCAGGATTGTTGTGATAATTAGCGCTGTAGTGGGAGGAGTAATCTTGGTGGAGGAGGGAGGTAGCGTTGTCTGCTGACTGTGTGACCACCTTTTACTGTCTGGACTCACTATACCAGCTTAGTTGTTCGTTACGGTAAACAAAACATGCAGATACTTATATGTAACTTTTGTATATAGTGAATAAAAGCAAAAACAGTATGTGGGGAGAAGGGTGGCGAGTCAGGTGAGGTGCGGAAGGGAAGGAGTGACAGCCAGTGGCGGGCTGCCCACTGGCTGCCACTGCCACTCAGCATACCAACTCAGTGGTTTGTTAATCTGAACACAAATGTAGATACTTATATATAACGTGTATAGTAGTGTAATAACGTCAAAAGATGTGTGGGGGAGAAGCAATTTTGGGGAGGGAGGTGGCGACTTTAGCATGATATATCATGCTGCGTAGGGGTGGCCACTATGCTCTTTGGCCCTATACCGACTAGATGAACAGTTATGGTGAACAGAACATGTGATACTTATATATAATGTCTGTATATAGTGAATAAAGCAAGAATAGTATGGGGGGCAAGTGAGGAGTCATGAGGGAATGGCAGTGAGAAGCTCACTGGCAGATGTGGTGGCCACACCTCGCCGCTTTTTGACTTGCAATATCAACTTAGTGTTCGTTCGTTAGGTGAACAAAACATGCAAAATATGTATATATAACCTGTGTATATAGTGTAATAACCGACAGTATTGTTTATTGTTTTATGAACACAAATAATTGAATCAATATATGCACCCATAATTTTGAATACAGCAATGATTCACACATTTATTATACAAATATCTCACACTACACTATTGAATAATATACAGCAAAAAAAACGAAGAAAAATCAATCAGACATTGAAATAATTAGGTAATTATCTAAAAAAAAAAAAAAAAAAAAATTACCTAACAAGACTGTGAATCAAACTACTGTACCAAATTTATGAAACAGTATGAGTAGTTTGACCAACCTTTCCTCTGTTAATTAGGGGGACGAGGAGGGAGGCGGACGTGGGTCAACACATGCTCACCCACCCTCAAGTTATGATATAGAACCAACACTCCCTGGGGCCAGGAACGGTGTTAGGGAGCCTCTGGGGCTCTGCTGGGAAATGATGTTTCATTGCATTCAATGATGGTTTTCAGGGGAGCGATTCTTGAGGCACCCTGAAGGTAACTACCCACAGAGAGGACAAAAAGGTGACCCTTACCAGGGAGAGGCACACCACACACATCAATTCGAGGATGAGACAATTAACCTCGACACACGACCTAAGACACACAGGACCCGCTTAAAAACCCACACTCGAATAACGGCCCAAGATAATTTGCAAACAACCATCAGAGCGGCATACTTAAGTATATATGGGAACAGGTAGACTGGTGGCTAGCCTTAACCCTTGTGTTGCTAAGGGCTGTTTGGCCATTGTCACCCACAGGCACATAACAAAAAAAAAAATCTTCTAAACTTGTTAATTTGTGTTTCCCGATCACAGAAAAAAATAATAAAAAAATAGTAAGTGGCATATTGCCCACTATAGGGCAGGGGAAGTCTGGCAAAAAAGAAGAGCTGACTCAGCGTGCGTACGAGGCAGTCAGCCCCAGCTGTCAGGCAGGAGTGGCCACAAAGT
>WNGS01045969.1:0-16427 GCA_020271785.1 Procambarus virginalis
GTAATGAACCCAATAGTTAAAGAGTGTCACCTATGTGGAAACTGAAGCAGAGGCGCCACTGTTTGCACTACTTACTGGAATGTGAAGCTACTGAACCCTTGCGCATCAACTCAACATTAATCCAACGACAGCAGCTGCATTAGATGCACATTCCACCGCGACTACAATGATTAGAAAAGCCGTTGAGGAATGGAACTTATTAGTGAGCATTCTGCATCTACATCCGCCACCAAGATAATGTTAATAAACAAGAATAAAACCAGTGCACTAAAACAGAAGCGATAAATAAACAGGAAAAAAGAGAAATCCCCTCCTCCATTTTAAACTTAGACCCAAATATCACAGGAAAAAGGTTATCATGTATAACCAAGCTCAAGTACGGGCTCACCATAGCTCGTGCTACATGGACACTTCGTCCTGAGTAGCTAAATCTTTAACAACAACAACAACGTAAAATTCATTCACTTGAGAATGAACCATGGAGGTTCGAAACGTTGTGCATATTGTATAAATAAGTGTAATACATTCTATAGTAATTTACCTCTTTTCTTCACCCGGAAATTACGAAAATGAGTTTTGGAGAACTCCTATTTCAGCTAAGCCCTGATGCTAAGAAAATAGTTAGAGGGATAGAAACTCTAAATCAGAAGTTAGTAAATACAGAATATGCGGTCATATTTAATGAGACATGTTTAAAAGAAAACCTGCTGCCAATATACACCAATATATATATATATATATATATATATATATATATATATATATATATATATATATATATATATTGAGGATATTGATGCTCATGATGCACTCTACCTCATCACCAGATGTCTGGCCCTCCCCAGGTTAACCTACTTTCTGAGGTGTTCACCATCTTACAGTAGCCAAAAACTAAGTGAGTATGACCGGTTACTGAAATCAATGCTAGAAAAAGCCCTTAACCTCTCTCTTGATGACCTGCAGTGGAAACAAGCCTCTCTTCCCGTAAGACTTGGGGGCCTCGGAGTTCGAACAGCAACGCAAATCGCTGTTCCAGCCTTCCTGTCCTCCTTATCAGCATCCGACGACCTTGTGAAGGAAATTCTACCTGCCCACTTACATCAGCTGGCAGGTGTACATGATCCCAATTTTACACGCTGTGCCACAGAGTGGGCCTCTCGTGCAGGCCCATCACCTCAACCACCATCCCCAAAAGCCCACAGGCAATCCAGCTGGGATGGCCCCATTGTAGACAAAGTTGCTGCAGAGTGCCTGGGTGCTGCATCAACACAGCGCGACATTGCTCGCCTCACAGCAGTAGCAGCCCCTCATGCAGGGGATTTCCTGTTAGCAACCCCAATGTCGGCAACTGGCATGCGTCTCACACCACACGCCCTCCGAATTGCTGTGGCCCTCCGCCTTGCTGCCCCAATCCACACCAGATATAGGTGTATTTGCGGCGAGGTGGTGGCTGACAGGTACGGCCACCATGGCCTACTCTGCCAAAGCACGGGAGGATGGCACTCGAGGCACAGTGAAGTTAACGACATCATCAAGAGGAGCCTCACCACAGCTGGATGCCCAGCCGAGAGAGAGCCTCGTTACCTAACGCCCCGTAACTCTGATGCTCTTATTGGTCGCCCGGATGGTATCACAGTGAACCCCTGGAAGAATGGCAAGCAGTTGGTATGGGACTACACGTGCGTATCAACCCTGGCTAACACCTACATTGACCTCAGTGTTGCACAACCAGGTGGCGCTGCCACCCACAGGGAAGCAGCCAAATCCCGTAAGTATAGAGAACTTGATCACCACTACAATTTTGTCCCCATTGCTTCTGAGACACTCGGCGCCTGGGGTAAAAGTGCTACCAGTTTTTTGAAGGAACTGGGTTCTAGGCTCATTGAAACAACAAGGGACCCTAGAGCTGCCAGCTTTCTTTTCCAGCGCCTCAGCGTGGCGATACAGAGGGGAAATGCGCACTGCATCCAGGGTTCCTGCCCGCCATCTGAGGAGCTGGAGGAACTCGACAACCTATGATAACCATCTTTGTAACCTATATGTAACTCCTTTTTTGTAACACAGTTCAAATAAAGCAAATATATATGTGTACATACAAAAGAATGGGGGTGGTAGGAGAAGAAAATATTAGTGTTCAGTGAGAAACCACAAGGTCTCCTCTGAATACGTTTTATTTTCTTCTCCGAGGCTATGGGTCCCCACATTGGCACCAGAGGTGGTACCCTCACAAACTTCTATATATATATATATATATATATATATATATATATATATATATATATATATATATATTGTGACGGTAAAGTGTTGGAGTGTTGATATTCGGCAGTCCTCCAATGGCAGGTTTCAATGCCTGGTCACACTTACAAAAAAAAAGAGACTGCTTGCCTGTTTATCTGTGGTAAGGTAAGGGAAGACACGCAAAACACAAAGTATAAACAATGAAACTTTAATTAATTTAGAAAACAAAATATGAACAAAGACAATCCCTTGGCTTAAGTGAACTTTAGAACAAGTCAAAACACAAGAAAACATAAATAATTACTAGGGCTGGATTTTACTCTACAATAAAATAATTTACAATGCAATAACAATCAGGTGCTGAGAATATTGGCTATAGCTGCTACCTCCCTTAGTATACGACAGCCATAGAGCTTAGTATACCAGAGAGAGATGTCAACTCTAAGAGCACAAAGAATATTCTGAGGATGACGGCTGGGGCTAGCCCAGACGTCGACTCGTCTAGATGACGTGAGTGCAGGTGCAGGTGTGCTGCTGGCGACACTAGCCAATCAGGAGCAGGCAGGCAGAGAATGGGTCGTTAGCTCGTTGAAGACGGGAGGCGAGCCGGCGTGAAGGGGGTGAAGGGGGGTTTGCAGGGTACGTTTTGCTTCCTGGTCAAAACGTTTTGTGCTACTGGTGGACGTATCTTGAATGTAGCATCTTTCACTTGTAATAATAACGTAACTTGGATAGGGAAGAGCAGGCTCAATCTCTCTTGAAAGAGATTATCGTCACAACTCTCCCCCAAAGCCTGCGGTTCCGGAAGAAGTTACGTCTTCAGGTGGTAGAGTGGTAGGTGGAGCTGCCTCTACCTCATGAACTCTGGAGAGGGCGTCGGCTATGATGTTGTCAGAACCCTTGATGTAGAAGATCTCCAGGTTGAAATCTTGTAGATATAAAGCCCATCGTAGAAGACGTTGATTATTGAATTGGGCTTGATGCAAGAAGCGTAGAGGATTGTGGTCTGAGTAGATGGTGGTAGACCGAGCACCTTGTAGGTATGGTGCAAAGTGCTGTAAATTCAGGACGATGGAGAGTAGCTCCCTCTCGATAGTGCTGTAATTTTTCTGGTGGGGTTTCAGCTTGTAGCTGTAGTAGCTAACAGGTAGAACCTCCTCGCCTCGTTGCTGCATCAGGACACCCCCGATGCCGGTACCACTGGCGTCGACATGGAGGATGAAAGGCTTCGTGATATCTGGCGAGGCGACAATGGGATTAGAACAGAGCAGTAATTTAAGTTGTTCAAAAGCAACGGTTTGCTGAATGGTCCAATTATACCGTTGCTTGAGACTGGTTAAAGTGATCAATGGTGTCGCTACCGTACTAAAATTCTTCACAAACCTACGGTAGTAGGAGGTAAGACCAAGGAAGCGCAGGAGCTGCTTCCTGGTGGTAGGCTGTGGATAATGCTGGATGGCTTGAGTGTGTATGTTTAACGGAGCTAAGCTGCCACTCCCTATTACATGACCCAGATAACGCACTTTACCTTTAGCAAAGGTGGACTTGCCCAGGTTGATGGTGAGGCCGGCTGTCAGGAGCTTGGCGAACAATAGTTGCAGCTGGAGCAGATGTTCGCTCCAGGTGTTGGATGCTACAACGATATCATCCAAATAAGCGTAGGTGTTATCCAAGCCCTGGATGACGCGGTTGACAGCTCTCTGAAAGGTGGCCGGGGCATTACATAGTCCAAAGGGAAGGCGTTCATACCTGAAAAGTCCAAAGGGAGTGGTAAAGGCAGATATTTCTTTGGCTCGCTCTGTTAAACACACTTGGTAATACCCCTTGAGCAAGTCCACTTGGGACAAGTACCGGGCATTACCAATGGCGTCAAGGATGTCATCTATTCTAGGCAAGGGGTACGCATCCTTGACAGTCACATTATTCAATTTCCGATAGTCGGTACACAACCTCACCTTACCTTGTGGTTTCGGCACCAAGATACAGGGTGAGGCCCAGGGGGACTCACAAGGGGTGGCAAGTCCATGATCCAGGAGGTACTGTACCTCAGCACGCATGACTTCCTTCTTGCTAGGGCTGATTCGGTAGAATGGTTGACGAATCGGCTGGGTGTCAGGGAGCAGTTGGATGTCGGGCTGAGTCACATTACACTCTTGTGGATCATCGCGGAACAACTCCTGATGTTCCTTGAAGATTTTGATGAGAGGTGCACTATTATTGTCCTGAAAATAATTATGAAGATCAGTTAGGATTTCCGAGTTGGAAAGCACTGACTCAGTGTCAGTGCTTTCGGGAGGAGAAGCAGGGAAGTTCTCACTGTGGAGGTATGGACCTTTAAAGGTAGAATATGTTACTAACACAGTGGGAGGAGTACCGTTATAAAGCTTCAGGAGGTTGACGTGGCACAACTGGGTCTTCCGCCGCCTATCTGGAGTCTCTAGAACGTAGTTGTGGTTGTTTCTGCACTCCTTGATGCGGTAGGGTCCGGAAAACCTGTTTTGCAAGGGAGAACCTGGGATAGGAAAATATGCCAATACGAAGTCTCCCGGTTTAAATTTCCTTACTTTGCTGTTCTGGTCGTAATGAGTCTTCATCCTCTCTTGGGCTTTCAATAGATTGTCCTTAGCAAAGTTATGTACCCTCTCTAGAATGTGTTGTAGGTTTTGAAGAAACTGGGGCACATTCTGATGCTCACTGAAGGTGGCATCACGTAGAGAGTCTTTGAAAGCTTTGAGAGGAGTACGGCACTTACGTCCGTAGAGCATCTCATAAGGAGATACTCCTAGAGACTCATTGGGAAGACTTCTGAAAATACACATTATGAGGTCAAGTTGTTTATCCCAATCCTTAGAGGTCTCATTGCAAAATTTCTTTAGGAGTGCTTTAATAGTCTGATGACTACGCTCAAGAGAACCCTGTGAAGCAGGATGATAGGGGCTGGACAGTACCTGTGTGATGTTGAACTCTTCCAGTGTCCGCTTGAAGAGATCACTGGTGAAGTTGGTGCCACAGTCACTCTGAACCTCCCTTGGAAATCCATACTGGGTGAAGATCTTCAATAAGTGTTTCACCACAGTAGCAGCCGTAATGTTCTTTACTGGAACTGCTATGGGGAATCTGGTGGTAGGACACAGGATGGTTAGTATATAGGCGTTGCCAGAACTGGTCCGAGGTAAAGGACCAACACAGTCTATAATAAGTCTGTGGAAAGGTTCTGCAGGCACCTGGATGGGTGTCAGTGGTGCTCTGGGGATAGAGATGTTCGGTTTGCCGGCCATCTGACATGTATGACACTGTTTGACGTTGTTAACCATACCTGGCCAGTAGTAGTCTTGTCGGATTCCGTGGTAGGTTTTGTTAAAACCGTAGTGTGAAAGTGCTCCGTGGGCCAGGTGTAGAATAGTGGGCCGCAGGCTGGTGGGAATCACTAGTTGTTCGACATTGGCCCAATCGTCATCCTCCTTCAGTTTACTGGGTCTGTATCTGCGGTAGAGCAACTCGTTCTCTAGGAAGAACCCAGGGATACTGTCAGGTTGAGTCTCAGCCTGGAAGAATAATGGTGTTAAGGTAAGATCTTCCCTCTGTAACTTACGGAACTCCAACGTGGTAAGATTCGGGGGTAGTTTCAGAGGGTCTTGAGGGACAGCGGTAGCAGTAGAGTCAGCTGGTTGTGGTCGTGCAGCTTGTGCACGGGTGGTCACTAAAACCGGAGGAGAAACTTCATCACTCTCTTGAACCTTTGCTGGAACATACTCAAAGATGGGATTATCCATTACAGAGGTACACACCTGGGGTTTGTCCATGATGATCAGGTTGGTCGGTTGCAGGTCTTCTGCCAAGTCGTTGCCCAGGAGAAGTTGCACTCCAGGCATGGGAAAAGGCTTTTCCCTGATGGCGACTTGGACTTCACTGGTCACGAAGGGACAATCCAGGTGGACTCTGGCGAGTGGATAAGGAGTAGTAGCAGTGAGGTCAGTGATGAAGACGGTTTCCCCGGTGTAGGCGATATTAGGCACAGCTGATTTCAAGATTATGGATTGAAGAGCCGCTGTGTCCCTCAAGATCTTCAGTTTGAAACGTCCCTCTGAATCTGAACCGTTGGTAGAGACAGTTCCAGGATACAGGTGTTTACTGAAGAGAAAAAGATCATTAACATGAACACCAACATTCATCACAGGCTTACTGGACTTAGGAGGAGTCTGTTTGGGTTTAATGGATTCAGTATTACCTTTGTATTGAGACTTACCACATTTATCTATGGTATCTTGAGGTTATCTTGAGATGTTTTCGGGGCTTTTTTTTAATGTCCCCGCGGCCAGGTCCTCGACCAGGCCTCCACCCCTAGGAAGCAGCCCGTGACAGCTGACTAACACCCAGGTACCTATTTTACTGCTAGGTAACAGGGGTATAGGGTGAAAGAAACTCTGCCCATTGTTTCTCGCCGGCGCCTGGAATCGAACCCAGGACCACAGGATCATAAGTCCAGTGTGCTGTCCGCTCGACCGACTGGCTCCCTATGTCCATAGAGTCTGGTATGTCCATAGAGTCTACAATACTTACAGTACAATTGCGAGCTAGCTTGATTTGTACTCACTTTCTCGTAACTGTACCAAGACTTCTTACTGGAAGGTGGTTCTGGTGTCAGCCGGTGGATGAGGCTGTAAGTGTCAGCCGACTTCGCACATTTTATGTAGTCGGTCTCTTCTTTATCTGCTAAATATAAACGGACGGGAGGAGGTACACGCCTCAAGAATTCTTCAACTAGCATGAGATTGACGAGTTCTGCAAAGGTAGAGACATGTGCTGCTTCCAGCCATTTCATAAAATATCTCCTTTTCTTATTGGCAAATTCTAGAAAGGTGGTGGTACTTGCCTTAAGATAATCACGGAATTTTCGTCGGTAGCTTTCGGTGGAGAGAAGGTAGGCGTCCAACACTGCTTGCTTCAGGGTCTGGTAGTCATTCTCAGATGCCAAAGTACTGAGGGTGACTGCAGCTCTACCTGTGAGATGTACTCTGAGAAGGGTAGCCCATTGATCGGCAGGCCAGCTAAGTTGATTAGCTAGGGTCTCAAAGGTGGTAAAAAAGATGTCAATCTCTGTCTCTACGAGCTGTGGCATTAACTTACTTGCATGGGAGACATTGAAACTTACTGGAAGACTGGCGGTAGCTTGCTGGCGTTGAGTGTGGTGTGTAGTTTCCAACGTGAGTTCTTTTTGACGACATTCTATAGCCATAGCCGCTTGCTGTTTGTCATGCTCGCGTTGTATCTCCAGGTGGCTTTGTTTTGCTGTACTCGCTCACGCTCTTTGAATAGGGCCATCTCACGTTCTTGTTCTTCCTTCTTCATGGCAGCCTCTCGTTCCTTGAGGGCGGCCTCTTCTTTCTTGAGGTGGAGAGCTTCCTTTGCCAGGGCCGCCTCACATCCCTGTTGCTCTTTGAGTAAGGAGGCTTCTCGTTCTTGCTCCTCTTTCTTGATGGCGGCTGCTTCCTTTTGTTGCTCCCGCTCGATCTTGGCAAGTTCGAGTTTAAGTTTCATAGTGGCCAAATCATGTTTATCTGCAATAGAATAAGTTTCGTGAGTTTCATGGTCAATTGTCCCTTCATCTAAGAGGTGATCCAAGAGTATCAAAATCAAAAAATCAAAATCAAACAATACCCAAATTTGTAACAAATTAGATGGCAAATTCCTTGGCATTCTCATTGACCACAAGCTGAATTTCCGGGGACACATTCTAAATATATCAAAAAAAGTTTCAAAAACTGTTGGCATTCTTTCTTAGATCAGATATTATGTACCCCGCCCTGCCCTGGTGACTCTCTATTACTCCCTCATCTATAGCTCAACTATGGTATTTGTGCTTGGGGTTCTACCACCCAAAATCATTTACGTCCTCTAATCACTCAACACAAAGCTGCTATTAGGACAATATCCAACTCTGGCCCCAGACATCATTCGGTACCCCTACTCAAATCTCTGAATATGTTAGATATTAAGTCACTGCACATTCTCTCATGTATTCTCATACATATATAAAACGCTGAACTGTAATGCCAATCCTGACCTCAAAAGCTTCATAGAAGGTTGTAACAGAACCCATAGGCACCACACCAGAAATAAATACAGTTTTGATATTCCTAGAGTACGACTTAATCAAACTCCGTGGTGTAGTGGTAAGACACTCGCCTGGCGTTCCGCGAGCGCTTTGTCATGGGTTCGTATCCTGGCCGGGGAGGATTTACTGGGCGCAAATCCTTAACTGTAGCCTCTGTTTAACGCAACAGTAAAATGTGTACTTGGATGAAAAAACGATTCATCGCGGCGAGGATCGTATTCCAGGGACCTGCCCGAAACGCTACGCGTACTAGTGGCTGTACAAGAATGTAACAACTCTTGTATATATCTCAAAAAAAAAAAACTAGAAATGCTTTACAAATCAAGGGACCCAGAATGTGGAATGACCTTCCCAACCATGTTAATTAAAGACTGTACCTCTCTCAACCAGTTTAAGAGAAAAACGAAGCTATACCTAATAAATTCCCTGTAACCTGCCTTACCCCTCTATTGTCAACCAATGTCTGTTTTTGTTTTAAGTGACGCTGTTTTGTTGACCGAATTGTATTTGTGCTGCTTTTTCAGCCATGTTCCCCCCTTCTTAACTGTTTTTTTTCTCAACTCATTTAATCCTTATGCTCAATTAGTATTAAGCCTTAGTCATTTAAGTTTTTCATGCCCGAAACGCTTTGCGTAATAGTGGCTTTAGGCACTGTATGTACTAGCCTTATCTATAACTCCATCACCCTCTGTACAATCACTTGTATGTATGTCCCTTACCTAAATAAACATTTTGATTTTGATTTTGATTTTGATTTTAAGAGGTGATCCAAGAGTATGTTGTGTATGTCATTATTATTATTAATATTATTACAGCAATAATGGAAGGATTAGTGAAGAAACTGGTCAATCTAGTTGGAGATCTGAGGACAGAGCTGGATTCGCTACGGGAGGAGGTACGTTTGCTGAAGCAACATCAGGAAGAAACAAAGGAGGCCTTTGTTGAGACCAGAATTAAGAAGTCCTTGTCTTGGCAAGTTGTGAAAGACAGGGGTCTTAAGAAGACCTTGGCAAAACCGACACCTAATAGCCTAAGGACTTCTAACGCATTTGTTGTGTTAGAGGACGAGTGCTGTGGTGAACCTGTTGTTCAACGAGGAGCCAAAGGCAAAGCAACGAGGAGCATTGAAACGCAGGTCCCTCAAACTGCTCGAAAGGAAAAGGGAGAATCGAAGCGAATTTTGGTTGTGGGAGATTCCCAGGTGAGATATTTAGACAGAACATTTTGTGCCAGAGATAGGGGGAACAGATTAAGGGTGTGCTATCCGGGAGCTGGAATTGGTGATATTGTTGGAAACATGAAAAGCAGTTACCAGGGAGGATGTTCAGTTACCAGGGAGGATGTTCTTAAACTAATTGTAAAACTCAAACCAAATAAATCCCCAGGACCGGATGAAGTGTTTGCCAGGGTGCTGAAAGAATGCAAAGAGGAGCTTTGCGACCCACTATCAATCATATTTAATAAATCAATAGTCAGGCAGAGTGCCAGAGTTTTGGAAAGTTAAGAACATAAGAACATAAGAACAAAGGTAACTGCAGAAGGCCTATTGGCCCATACGAGGCAGCTCCTATTTATAACCACCCAATCCCACTCATATACGTGTCCAACCCACGCTTCAAACAATCGAGGGATCCCACCTCCACCACGTTACGCGGTAATTGGTTCCACAAATCAACAACCCTGTTACCGAACCAGTATTTACCCAAGTCTTTCCTAAATCTAAACTTATCCAATTTATACCCGTTGTTTCGTGTTCTGTCTTGTGTTGATACTTTAAATACCCTATTAATATCCCCTTTGTTATGTCCATTCATCCACTTGTAAACTTCTATCATGTCACCCCTAACTCTTCGCCTTTCCAGTGAATGCAATTTAAGCTTTATTAATCTTTCTTCATATGAAAGATTTCTAATTTGGGGAATTAACTTTGTCATCCTACGCTGGACACGTTCAAGTGAATTTATATCCATTCTATAGTACGGCGACCAAAACTGAACTGCATAATCTAAATGGGGCCTAACCAGAGCAAGATATAGCTTGAGAACCACACCAGGTGTCTTGTTACTAACGCTTCGATTAATAAATCCCAGTGTCCTATTTGCCTTATTACGAACATTCATGCATTGATTCTTTTGTTTTAAATTCTTACTAATCATAACTCCTAGATCCCTTTCGCAATTCGACTTCGCAATCTCAACACCATCTAGCTCGTATCTTGTTACTCTATCATCATTACCTAGCCTCAAAACTTTACATTTATCAGCATTAAACTGCATCTGCCAATCCTTTGACCATTTCAAAACCCTATCAATATAGGGTTTTGAAATGGTCAAAGAATATTCTTATTTAGAATATTCTTAACTTATTTAAGAATATTCTAAACAAAGCACAGGAACGTAGTATACCACACAAATTGAATAGATCGATTACTAATTACCCAAAGTGGATAACAAAGAATTTGAAGAACCTTATAGGTAAAAATAGAGCTTGGTACAAAAGGATTAAAAATGGGGAGGTCACTTTAGAACAGGAATTCGTACAATTTGTTAGAAATGTTAAAAAAAGAGATAAGGAAAGCAAAAAGAAACTATGAAGTTCGTATAGCAGGGCAAGCAAAGACAAATCCTAAAGGTTTTTTTCAGTTATATCGAACTAAGACTAGGGAAAGGATAGGTCCATTAAAAACTGAGACGGGTCAAATAACAGATAGTGATGAAGAGATGAGTAGTATTTTTAACAAATATTTTGTATCTGTATTTACTAAAGAGGAACTTAACAATATGCCTTCAGCCGTACAAGTCTATGTGGGTGGGGACGAGGACAAGTTGACGAGTTTAGCAGTTACCAGGGAGGATGTTCTTAAACAAATAGTAAAACTCAAACCAAACAAATGGGGGTGATATAATATTAAGCTGGATTAGGGCATGGCTATACCAAAGGAAACAGAGAGTTAGTATAAATGGAGTCAAGTCAGAGTGGGAAAATGTAGTAAGTGGAGTGCCTCAAGGCTCTGTCTTGGGACCTCTGTTGTTTATAATATAAATAAATGATTTAGATTCAGGTTTGAGTAGGTATGTATCGGCCGATGATACGAAAATCGGTAGGGAAATTAATTCGGAGGAGGACTCACTATCACTTCAAGTTGATCTAGATAGGGTTTTGAAATGGTCAAAGGACTGGAAGATGCAGTTTAATGCTGATAAATGTAAAGTTCTGAGGCTAGGTAATGATGATAGAGTTACAAGATACGAGCTAGATGGTGTTGAGATTGCGAAGTCGGATTGCGAAAGGGATCTGGGAGTTATAATTAGTAAGAATTTAAAACAAAAGGATCAATGCATGAATGTTCGTAATAAGGCAAATCGGACACTCGGATTTATTAATCGCAGCGTTAGTAACAAGACACCTGGTGTGGTTCTCAAGCTATATCTTGCTCTTGTTAGGCCCCATTTAGATTATGCAGTTCAGTTTTGGTCGCCATATTATAGAATGGATATAAATTCACTTGAACGTGTCCAGCGTAGGATGACTAGGTAAATTCCCCAAATTAGAAATCTTTCATATGAAGAAAGATTAACTAAGCTTAAGTTGCATTCACTAGAAAGGCGAAGAGTTAGGGGTGACATGATAGAGGTTTATAAGTGGATGAATGGACATAACAAAGGGGATATTAATAGGGTATTAAAAGTATCAACACAAGACAGAACACGAAACAATGGGTATAAATTAGATAAGTTTAGATTTAGGAAAGACTTGGGTAAATACTGGTTCAGTAACAGGGTTGTTGATTTGTGGAACCAATTGCCGCGTAACATTGTGGAGGGGGGGTCTCTCGATTGTTTCAAGCTTGGGTTGGACATGTATATGAGTGGGATTGGGTAGTTATAAATAGGAGCTGCCTCGTATGGGCCAATAGTTAGCAACCTTCTGCAGTTGCCTTTGTTCTTATGTTCTTATGTATCTCCTTTGTTATGTCCATTCATCCACTTGTAAACCTCTATCATGTCACCCCTAACTCTTCCCCTTTCCAGTGAATGCAACTTAAGCTTTGTTAATCTTTCTTCATATGAAAGATTTCTAATTTGGGGAATTAACTTAGTCATCCTACGCTGGACACGTTCAATTGTATTTATATCCATTCTATAATATGGCGACCAAAACTGAACTGCATAATCTAAATGGGGCCTAACAAGAGCAAGATATAGCTTGAGAACCACACCAGGTGTCTTGTTACTAACGCTGCGATTAATAAACCCGAGTGTCCGATTAGCCTTATTACGAACATTCATGCATTGATCCTTTTGTTTTAAATTCTTACTAATTATAACTCCCAGATCCCTTTCGCAATCCGACTTCGCAATCTCAACACCATCTAGCTTGTATCTTGTAACTCTATCATCGTTACCTAGCCTCAGAACTTTACATTTATCAGCATTAAACTGCATCTGCCAATCCTTTGACCATTTCAAAACCCTATCAAAACTCAAAGACTCAAAAGCTGCACTTCAAATACTAGGACAAAAACAGTGGAAAGATAACGTGGAAATAATTACCACCATTTTGTATCTTGGAGCAGTCGCTAAAGGCAAAGGACTCAACATAACCTTGAACTGGATCCCATCCCATATTGGAATCCCATTAAATGAGAAAGCTGATGAAATTGCTAAACTGGCAACTCGTCATCCAGTGATAGATAAAACAATTCAACCCAGCCTAGAGAACATTAAAAACATCATCACCAAAAAACTCTCACACCTCAACAAAGCCTACCTACACCAGAGAATAGCTGAAGGTTCGCCCTCTGCCACATGGTATCTTCAGGCAACCAAATTAGAAAGGTTAAATATCCCAAAAGGAATCCACAGGGAAATAGCAGTTAGGTTATATAGACTACGTCTAGGTTACAGATGCAACTGGGAGATTGGTGAACCCCGACAGAGAGAGTGCATCTTCTGCCAAACTGTCACAGAAAAGTCATTACTTCACTATCTTCTGGAATGTGAAGCAACCAACGACCTTAGAAGAGCTTGAAGAGTTCCTGAATCTTGCAGTGGCCACCCTGAAGCCATCAACAGAGCCACTCTCCTAGTCAACAAAGGTGTCTAGCAGCTGGACACCCTCATAAAGACTGTGAAGCAGTATCCTCCCCCGCGATAACAGCTTGATGATTAAAAGCAACCTCAGAATAATGAAAAGAATTACGGAAAAAAAAATTGTTCCACTTACGGGCTATTCATGCCCGTGCCACCTCTTGGGTAGCTTAATCTTTATCAATCAATCAGTGGGAAAATGTTGTAAGTGGAGTGACAGATAAATAATATCTGATAAATAAACAGATAAACTGGGAGCAAATAAACCAGGACTTCACAGAAATAAACTGGGAAGAACAGCTAGGAAATGCGAACCTGAACCAGTGCCTGGAAAAAATAAGCTCAGTAGCACTAGAAATATGTACAAACCGCATCCCCCTAAGAAAAAAGAGGAAGAGATGCAGATTGGAACGAGAACGTCGTTCCCTATATAGGCGAAGAAAACGAATCGCGGTACAACTTGAGAGTCGCACCCTATCTCAGGAACGGCGAAGAAGGTTAGGTAGCGAAATAGGAAAAATTGAACTCAAGCTACAAGAATCATACAAAACGCAGGAGAGGGAAAGAGAGCAAAAGGCCATCAGTGAAATAGAGAGAAACCCGAAATATTTTTTCTCCTATGCAAAATCAAGATCAAAAACCACATCTAGTATCGGGCCCCTGCGAAAGGAAGATGGAACTTTCACCGATGACAACAAAGAAATGAGCGAGCTACTGAGGAAGCAATACGACTCTGTCTTCAGCGAGCCATTAAACGCACTAAAGATCGATAACCCAAATGAATTTTTCATGGATATGATACCAACATCAAATCATATATCAGACGTCACCCTATCCCCACTGGATTTTGAAGAAGCCATAAACAGTATGCCTATGCACTCCGCACCAGGCCCGGATTCTTGGAACTCCATATTCATCAAGAACTGTAAAAAACCACTATCGCAGGCCCTTCACATTCTGTGGAGACAAAGCCTAGATACTGGCGTTATTCCTGATATACTAAAAACAGCAGAGATAGCACCACTTCATAAAGGAGGAAATAAGGCAGAGGCAAAAAATTACAGACCGATAGCACTAACATCGCACATCATAAAAATTTTTGAGAGAGTGCTAAGAAGTAAGATCACAAAATACATGGAATCACAGCATCTCCATAACCCCGGACAACATGGTTTCAGAACAGGGCGCTCTTGCCTGTCGCAGTTGCTGGACCACTATGATATGGCATTAGATGCTATGGAAGACAAACAAAACGCTGATGTAATTTACACAGATTTTGCAAAAGCTTTTGATAAATGTGACCATGGTGTTATTGCCCATAAAATGCGCTCAAAAGGAATTACCGGAAAAGTAGGCAGATGGATCTACAATTTCCTGACCAACAGAACCCAATGTGTAATAGTCAACAAAATAAAATCCAACCCGTCAACCGTTAAGAGCTCAGTCCCCCAGGGTACTGTGCTTGCTCCAGTACTTTTTCTCATCCTTATATCGGACATAGACAAGAACACAACCTATAGCACTGTATCATCCTTTGCAGATGACACTAGGATCTTCATGAGAGTAGGCAACATAGAGGACACGGCGAACCTCCAGTCAGATGTAGATCAGGTCTTTCTATGGGCTACAGAAAATAATATGGTGTTTAACGAAGACAAGTTCCAGCTCATGCGCTATGGAAAAAATGAAAATATAAAAACTGAAACCACGTACAAAACTCAGGCAAATCATAACATAGAACGAAAAGGCAATGTAAAGGATCTGGGTGTACTCATGTCGGAAGACCTTACCTTTAAAGAACACAATAAAGTAGCCGTCACAACTGCAAGAAAAATGACAGGTTGGATAACAAGAACTTTTCACACTAGAGATGCTATACCGATGATGACACTTTTCAAAACGCTTGTGCTCTCTAGAGTGGAGTACTGCTGCACAATGACAGCCCCTTTCACTGCGGGTGAAATTGCTGACCTGGAGAGCGTGCAGAGATCCTTTACTGCTAGAATCCACTCGGTAAAACATCTAAACTATTGGGACCGACTAAAGAGCCTAAATCTGTATTCCCTTGAGCGCAGGCGGGAGAGATACATAATAATTTACACGTGGAAAATATTAGAGGGGCTGGTCCCAAACCTGCACACAGAAATAACATCACATGAGACCAGAAGACATGGCAGGATGTGCAGAATACCCCCGTTGAAAAGCAGAGGTGCAACTGGTACTCTGAGAGAGAACTCTATCAACATCAGAGGCCCGAGACTGTTCAACACGCTTCCACTACACATAAGGGACATAACTGGCAAACCCCTCACAGTGTTCAAGAGAGAACTGGATAAGCACCTCCAAAATACCTGATCAACCAGGCTGTGACTCATACGTCAGGCTGCGAGCAGCCGCGTCCAACAGCCTGGTTGATCAGTCCAGCAACCAGGAGGCCTGGTCGATGACCGGGCCGCGGGGACGATAAGCCCCGGAAGCACCTCAAGGTATCCTCAAGGTAAGGAGTGTCTCAAGGCTCTGTCCTGGGACCTCTGTTGTTTATAATATATAAATGATTTAGATTCAGGTTTGAGTAGCAACATTTGCAAATTGGCCGATGATGCAAAAATCGGTAGGGAAATTAACACAGAAGAAGACTCACTATCTCTTCAAGTTGATCAAACATAAATTAAAACATAAATTAATAATTGAGTCGCAACATGGTTTTATAAATGGCCGTTCATGTTTAACAAATTTGTTATCTTTTATTCTAGCATAGTTGAGGCAGTTGATAGTGGTAAGGATTGTGATGTTGTGTACCTTGACTTTAGCAAAGCTTTCGATACAGTGCCACATGAAAGACTGATTAAAAAGATAGAGGCTCATGGTATTGGGGGTGCTATATTAAGCTGGATTAGGGCATGGCTATACCGAAGGAAACAGAGAGTTAGTATAAATGGAGTCAAGTCAGAGTGGGAAAATGTTGTAAGTGGAGTGCCTCA
>WNGS01045972.1:0-13994 GCA_020271785.1 Procambarus virginalis
TCAAATGATCTGCTACCAGAAATTTCAGCCAATATCCCCAGTTTGCTAACTGTAGGTAGTAACTAAGTGATTGTAACCTATCCACCGCTGCCCCACTGGATGGGGGTCTGTGTGCAGGACAAACGTATCAATGTGACACTAGCTCTCCACATCTGTCAGTTCTTAATTTAGAAACTGTATTTGTGGTCGATCTCGAACCCATTTGTTGATGTGACGACTTATACTGAATTTGGTAAATCTCATCAAGATTGTAACTTCTTAGTTAAAATGAATTGTGGGGTTCAGTCCCTGAGCCCATTATGTGCTCTGTAACCCTTTCCACTACCGCCCACAAGATGGGTATGGGGTGCATAATAAATGAACTAAACTAAAAAAAACTAACTAGGTAGTCCAAAATTGTAGGGATTTCTTACCTTGTTTCTAAATGACGAGAACCAAGTGTAAGAGGTTTCCTACTAAAACTAGATAGTCCTTACAGAATTAACAATCTTTGTGCTCTGGAAAAGAATTTAACTGTGTAAGTACCATATCTCTGACCGACGCGTAGGTTGCGAGTGTCATTAATGATGAAAACTGCTTGTAGAGGTCCCAACCTTACAGCATAGTCCGTGCGATAGGAACTTTGGCCCTCTATATCCTCTTACGTTCGGGCTGCAAAGACGTGGGCGTACTTGACCCGGAGACAGACCAAAGTACCAGCTAGGATACCAAAGGGGGTGATCTATCTGAATGAGAACTCTCCTGTTGGGACGAGAATAAGGTGGAAATCACAGGATATAGCAAAGATTATTAACGACCAATCACGAGTATGACTGTGACCACAAGACACCACGTAATCCAAAGTCATCCAACAATCATATAATGCTACATCTGGAAAGCAAACAGTATGAAGCACCATTAAATTATTCAAAGAATAAGAGTTCTGAAAAGTTAAACTTGTAATAAAGCCAAGTACAGTTACCACAATTTTAAGTAAAGGGTCTAGAAGCATTACAAGAGCTAAGCTCCTAGGGCAGGCCCCCAATTATGTGACGAGAAAAGTAGGCGGGCGTGCAGTCTCTAGGCAAATGGAATGCCAATCACATAAAATAGTTAAAAAAGGAAAAAAATATACTGCAAGTTGTCTTCACAGTGAGGTAAACTGTAGGATAAAGCAGAGGGAAAAACATTTAAAAATACTTTACTTTGATAGAAAAATGAAATTAAACAAATTACAAAACAAAATATCCAGGTTTGCTCTAATATAAAGTGTGCAAAACAAACAAGATGAGCAATCAAATTTACGTTACGTTAATGTGCAAATAAAATATGGTGCGAGAATACTGTGAGCCAAACTGACTAGCTCTGTTACCACACCGGGTATATCAACAGGTCTACTCATCAGAGCACTCGGAAGTAATCTGAATCTTAGTGGGCTTGGTAGCTCTATTTATACACGATGACGGCTGTGCAGATGGCGCTGGTGACTTCTTTAACTATTAACCGGCTTTTAAAATGCTTGTTTCGGATAGCGTGAGCTCCCAGTGACCCAGGTGCGAGGTAGGATGACGGGCAATGTTGTATGGGGGGCTGGTGATATTGTCTAGACGTCTGGAAGAAGTAGTTGTTGTTTTTTGTGGCTGCAGTACTTGCATTTTCTGATCAGGGAAGGAAGACACAAACAGTATGGGGCGTAAATTTATTAGTACAGTATAAATAATTCTGCAGAGTAAGACAGGCTTCTAAGTAGGTCTTAACAAATGTACAACATAGCCGTGGCTAACTCAAAGTACACGAAACAACTTAAAATGTACACCCGCTGTAAAATAAAAGTAATCTTGTAGCCTAGTAACAAACTCTGCAGAAAACTAATGGCCTATTGTCTAGAATTAGCAGTGAGGCGAATGTAACAAATCTAACTAAGTATAACAGTCAGGACACCATAAGTGAACAACATAACATAATGGAAACCCTAGCTGGAAATAAACAGGCGGCAGAAAATTACATAGAGACTGGGAAAGCCTGATATGAATTTGGAGAAGAAATAACCCCAGGCCAGAGGCCGAACCGCCAAGGAATAAGGAGAAAGAATTTCCTAAATAACCCCAGGCCAGAGGCCGACTTAAGGTAGGGCTTACTAGTAGAATGGCAGTAAAGTCAAAGTAGTAGCTGCGGACAGCGGAACACATTGGGGACGGGCGCTGCACCCCCACCCCGCAGGGGCCAGCAGGCCGGACCCCCCCCCCCCGAAGGGCGAGTGCCCGCTGGCCGCGAGGGAAAACCCCAAGGTGGCAGAGCAACTATGCTACCGAACTGGGAAAGAAAGGAGGACAGACTGGAGGAGCTCGCACGTCTCCTCGACTTATGCCCCCTGGCCCTGGCCCTTGGTCGACGGTTGGGGAAAGGGGGGCGGCTGTAGCAGCCGTGGCAGGGTCGGCCTCAGTGGTCCCCATGCCCAGAAGGCTTGTGTCATGAGAGGGCCTCCGAGCCTGCGCGATGGGCGCCTGAAGCGTCGTCCAATCGTCTGCCGAAAGGGGGTGGAGGCTGCGTCGCTGTGCCACCCCCCGCTTTGCCGGCAGGGGCCTCTGGGAAATGTGGTCGCCGTCCACATCAGAGCCCCCGAGGAGGCCCCCGAGGAGGGGAGGCGAAACGGGCGGGTTTCGTCCTGGCCCAGGCCGGCTGCGTCCTCACACCACTGCGCTGTTGTCCTCGCACGCCGCCGCCCGAGCCCTCTTCCGTGTTGCAGTTGCTGCGTGATCCGGCTTCTCGCCACTGCGGAAAATGAAAAAGTAAGCATCGGTAGGACTAACAGGAAAAAAGCAGGCAGGGAGACCCAGCTGCCGCACCAGCAACCGTCACATACACCAGTAGACAAAAGCAAAGGTAAAGTTAATTGACCATAGTGAGTGAAAATACCGGACAGATAGCCAAAGCTATCGTAATAAAACCAATGTAATAAAGCTGTCAGTTAAATAGATTAAGAGAGTAATATTCATGTAAGATTGAACAGTATTATTCATGGTAGTTTGGTTATATTAAGACCGTATTATTCATTGTATAGTTTGATTATATTAAGACAGTATTAATCGTGGTATAGTTTGGAAGAATTCAAACAATTAATCTCGAAAGTGAAAAGCAAAATATTTGAGTATCCCACTAGAAATGGACACTGCTTAACACTGCAACAGTATTATTAAGTAAATACGTATTATTTAAGTAAATTAAGCTGAACAAATAAAGAGTAAACAGTGATAATCATGGATAACTGGGTAGATTAAAGCAGGACTATACAAAGTATANTCCGGGCCCAGGCCGGCTGCGTCCTCACACCACTGCGCTGTTGTCCTCGCACGCCGCCGCCCGAGCCCTCTTCCATGTTGCAGTTGCTGCGTGATCCGGCTTCTCGAGATCGCCACTGCGGAAAATGAAAAAGTAAGCATCGGTAGGACTAACAGGAAAAAAGCAGTCAGGGAGACCCAGCTGCCGCACCAGCAACCGTCACATACACCAGTAGACAAAAGCAAAGGTAAAGTTAATTGACCATAGTGTGTGAAAATACCGGACAGATAGCCAAAGCTATCGTAATAAAACCAAAGTAATAAAGCTGTCAGTTAAATAGATTAAGAGAGTAATATTCATGTAGATTGAACAGACTTATTCATGTAGTTTGGTTATATTAAGACCGTATTATTCATTGTATAGTTGATTATATTAAGACAGTTTAATCGTGGTATAGTTTGGAAGAATTCAAACAATTAATCTCGAAAGTGAAAAGCAAAATTAATTGAGTATCCCACTAGAAATGGACACTGCTTTAACACTGCAACAGTATTATTAAGTAAATACGTATTATTAAGTAAATTTAAGCTGAACAAATAAAGAGTAAACGGTGATAATCATGGATAACTTGATTAGATTAAAGCAGGGCTATACAAGGTATAGGATGGATAGGTTAAACAGTAATATATGCAAGGTATAGTTTGGATAGATTAAAACTAATGTCCATGGGATAGAATGGATAATTAAAACAGTACTTATCCATGGAATAGTTGGTCTAGATTAAAACAATAATAGTCTCAAAAGTGAAACAAATTAACTGCGTATCCCACAGCAATGGACACTGCTTTAACTCTGCAACTGGATTAGTAAGTAAATACAAGCATAACTGAAAGCTGAACAATGTAATAAATTAATTTAGGAAAACTTAAATAATTGATAACATGTCGTAGCCCACCCAAGCCAACAGACCGCTCTACGTCCTGCGCCTACCCTGTAGGAGTAGAACAGAACAGTGAGAACGGGAGGGGAATAATATATTCTAATAATAGAATAAGACCGTAATATAATGTACTTGATATAAGATGAACAAACGAAAGAAATAGTGATAAACATGGGAAGATTTGTTGGCTTAAAGCGGGATTAATCAAGGGATAGGATGGTAGGTTAAATAGTAATAGTGCATGGTATGGTTTGGATAGAGTAAACTGTAAAGTTCAAGGGGTGGAATGGTTAATAAACAGTAATAAACAAGGGAGAATGGCTAGCTTAGAGCAATAATATTCTCAAAAGTGCAACAAAAGACAAACGTCTGTGACGAACAAGCGGGGCTGTGCCAGCCAGACAAGCAGCTGTGACGAACGAGCTGGGCTACATCAGCCAGACAAACGTCTGGGACGACCAAGCTGGGCTACACGAGCCAGGCAAACAACTGGGACGAACAGGCTGTGCTACGCCGAACTGCCCAACGTATAGGACGAACAGGCTTGGCTACACCAGCCAGACGAACGTCTGGGGCGAGCAAGCTGGGCTTCACGAGCCAGGCAAACGACTGGGACGAACAGGCTGTGCGGCGCCAAACAGCCAAACGTATAGGACGAACAGGCTGGGCTACACCAGCCAGACAAAAGACTAGGTAAGAACAGGCTGGGCTACACCAGCCAGACAAACGTGTAGGTACGAACAGGCTGGGCTACACCAGCCGGACAAACGAGTAGGACGAACAGGCTGGGCTACACCAGCCAGACAAACGTGTAGGAACGAACAGGCTGGGCTACACCAGCCGGACAAACGTGTAGGTACGAACAGGCTGGGCTACACCAGCCAGACAAACGTGTAGGTACGAACAGGCTGGGCTACACCAGCCAGACAAACGTGTAGGTACGAACAGGCTGGGCTACACCAGCCAGACAAACGTGTAGGTACGAACAGGCTGGGCTACACCAGCCAGACAAACCTCTAGGACGAACAGGCTGAGCTAACCAGCCAGACAACCGTCTGGGGAGGAACAGGCTGGGCTACACCAGCCAGACAAACGTCTAGGACGCACGGGCTGGGCTACACCGGCGAGACAAACGTGTAGCTACGAACAGGCTGGGCTACACCAGCCAGACAAACGTCTAGGTTGAACAGGCTGGGCTACACCAGCCAGACAAACGTCTAGGTTGAACAGGCTGAGCTACACCAGCCAGACAAACGTCTGGGGACGAACAGGCTGGGCTACACCAGCCAGACAAACGTCTAGGACGCACAGGCTGGGCTACACCAGCCAGACAAACGTCTAGGACGAACAGGCTGGGCTACACCAGCCAGACAAACGTCTAGGGACGAACAGGCTGGGCTACACCAGCCAACCTTGGCATGGGCCCCTAGGGTCGGTCCCTAGGGACAAAGACGACTAATAACCCGGCCAGGAGGCGTCGCCGCCAAGGTGACGCCAGGACGCTCGCAGGGAGCCTGGCCGGACACGCACGACTAGGAACGCGTCACGAACCCTGGCCCCTAGGGACAAGCCTAGGAGACGCAACAGACCGGGTTCCAGGGAAGACGCCTGGGAGGGGGGGGGGAGGAAACGAAAAGCATCGCTGGGGCGAGTGCTCGTTAGAGCTCCAAGCCGCGTGGGCGCCGCCTACCGGGCTTTGGCCCCAGGGCTCAGGTCCACAGAAACCAGCCACGTGACGTCGCCACAGAGGGCGATGTGCACGACCAGGCGCGGGCGAAACATGGCCCCTAGGGCAAGCCTAGGGGCAAAGCAAACCGGGCTCCCGATAAACGCCTGGGAGGGCCCACCTGGGACGAATGCTCCACCGAGCGTACATTAGGGCCCGGGACCCAGGGGCACAGGACCACCGAAACCTGGCCACGTGAGACGCCGCAGACAAGCAGCACACCATTCCCGACCTGGAGGCGCACCTGCAACCCCAGGCAGGCAAACAGGCGGGATGCCCAGGGAACTAGCTAAGGCGGTACGAACGGGCCGCGAGGGACGGCGCAACCACACGCCAGCACTGGGGAAAGTCCTGACTAACTTGAACAGGAAACTCTTTTACCTTAAGGTTTGCTGAGTACGACAGGGAGCCCCTGCCGGATCAGGGAAAGTCAGAGCTGGGACCATGGTAGCGGGGATGGGGTCCATTTGCTTGAGATGCAGTATAGAGTACTAGCCCACGTGTCGATGAAGCGCGGCGCTGAGTGTGGACGCTTCTTGAGTCGCGGACCGTGACGGGAGCGGAGTGAGACAGAAACCTCCCATTCCGCGCTATTTATGCCACCCAGACTGTCCGCACCGCGCCTTGCGGAACGCGATGCGCAATTGTCTTCCTTCCCCATCAGAAATTCCACCGCCTTTCGTTCAAAAGGCAGTGGCCATTTCTTGCACCAGTGATGTTTATTGTCTACATAAATGATCTACCAGTTGGTATACAGAATTATATGAACATGTTTGCTGATGATGCTAAGATAATAGGAAGGATAAGAAACTTAGATGATTGTCATGCCCTTCAAGATGACCTGGACTAAGTACATGGAGCGCCACTTGGCAAATGGAATTTAATGTTAATAAATGCCATGTTATGGAATGTGGAATAGGAGAACATAGACCCCACACAACCTATATATTATGTGAGAAATCTTTAAAGAATTCTGATAAAGAAAGAGATCTAGGGGTGGTTCTAGATAGAAAACTATCACCTGAGGACCACATAAAGAATATTGTGCGAGCAGCCTATGCCACGCTTTCCAACTTCAGAATTGCGTTTAAATACATGGATGGCGATATACTAAAGAAATTGTTCACGACTTTTGTTAGGCCAAAGCTAGAATATGCAGCGGTTGTGTGGTGCCCATATCTTAAGAAGCACATCAACAAACTGGAAAAGGTGCAAAGACATGCTACTAAGTGGCTCCCAGAACTGAAGGACAAGAGCTACGAGGAGAGGTTAGAGGCATTAAATATGCCAAAACTAGAAGACAGCAGAAAAAGAGGTGATATGATCACTACATACAAAATAGTAACAGGAATTGATAAAATCGATAGGGAAGATTTCCCGAGACCTGGAACTTTAAGAACAAGAGGTCATAGATATAAACTAGCTAAACACAGATGCCGAAGAAATATAAGAAAATTCACTTTCGCAAACAGAGTGATAGACGGTTGGAACAAGTTAGGGGAGAAGGTGGTGGAGGCCAAGACCGTCAGTAGTTTCAAAGCGTTATATGATAAAGAGTGCTGGGAAGACGGTACACCACGAGCGTAGCTCTCATCCTGTAACTACACTTAGGTAATTACACTTAGGTAATTACACACACACACACACACTTTTAATTTTTTTTACACAGGTAATTACAGGGGCAACCATGAAACGGAAATAAACACCACTATTAAAGTCTGGTTAGGCTTCTGGAGGTCATAATAATAATAATAATAATAATAATAATAATAATAATAATAATAATAATAATAATAATTTATTTAGGAACAGAACATACATAGTTGCAGAGTTACAGTACAAACATTCTGTTAGATTTAAAAATAGAGGTAGTACATACAATACCTAAAACCACTAGTACGCATAGCGTTTCGGGCAAGGAGAGGTGGGGAAAAAACACTTAGAGTAAAGCTTAATAATAATTGAGCTTAAAGTATAAATTGTGTTGAATGGAAAAAAAAAATAATAAAAGATAAAAAAAGGGGGAACATGGTAGAAAATAGAAAATAAACAAGTGTCAAGACACAAGTGAGTGTCTTACAAAGCAGCGTGGATCCCTCCTCTTCAGGCTGCGTCAATTTCGCAAACGGAACCCTGGTCTTATCAAGCAGTGTTACACTAGGAATGGAACGATCATTGCTAAGAAGGAAAGTGCAGGGAAAAGATATGAAATAAAGTGTGACCAACAACTACTGGCCTTCTTTAGTGATTGTGGTATATCGGAAAACCTGAACCCGACCAATGCCAGTACTTAAAATAACTCATTCAGTGCCTGAGCCTAACCTAACTTAATCTAACTTTGTCCAAGGTGCTGTCTCTGCATTACCATTTACCAAATGTTCTCTCATTCATATGATCTTCTAAATAATCCGTCAAGTCTCCATGCACTTATCCAAGCATCTACCTCATTATCATTGTAAAATTTTGCTCTTAAATCTAATCTTACCCTATTTTTAAAATTTAAATTTAATTGTATTGATTTATGTCCTCTATTGTAAAGTAATTATTGATCTCACTTTGTTCTCTTAATTAAGTTCATACTAATTCTATATTAATAACTAAGCTAATTAAAACTTATTATCTTTAAGATTATTTTACTTTACATTTATCATTTGACAAATTTTTTTATATAATCATCTTGACTGTCTCTACCGATTTTTTGTTCTCTCCACCAAACTTGTGTTTCCTCCAAGGCTATCTAGTGTCCTTATCTTACTTCTATTTGTTTATTTTCTTTTGTTTATTTGCATTTATTGTTGTGTTTTGCTATAATTATTCTTTAATTTTAGTAGACTTAGTACTTTGTAAGCTTTTATTGTATTGTTATATTATTGTATTGTTGTGTTTTGCTATAATTAACTTTTCTATTGAAAAGTAATTATTGATCACATTTTGTTCTCTTAAATAAGTTCATACTATTTCTGGTTAATAACCAGCCTTTTTATGCAGACAAGTATAGACCCAGAACTAAACCTCTTATCCACTATCTATGACAATCATCACTTTAATGATCTGAACTGCAGATATTTTACAGCAAATGATGTAAACAATGTATTATCACATAATCACAATATCTCTGTAATCAACTTAAATGTTAGATCCCTAGGTAAACACTTCGATGATGTTAGTGCCTTAATTGAAACTATTGACAACAAATTCACTTTTATTGTACTTACTGAAACATGGTTGAAAGAGGATACTACTCAACTCTTTAACATGCCTAACTACTTGGCAATTCACAACTGTCGTCAAACTCAGAGAGGTGGTGGTACTGCTCTTTACTACCATCATGAACTAACATGCTTAAAAGTAATTAGAACTAGAGACTGCTGTGGGGAGTATATCTTCGCCAGTTTCAGAGTAAAGGGTACCGAGTCTATCCTGTCTGTGGGAGCAGTCTATAGGATTCCTAACACTGATGTGCCCGAATTCAATTCAAACCTTAGAAATCTAATACTCGATAACAGACTTAACAAAAACCATCTAATTATCGCAGGGGACTTTAATATTGACCTCTGCGAGCCTGAGCACCCTACTACTGTTAGCTTCCTCAACTGTATGAATTCCTGCTTCCTCATACCCTTAATCACTAGACCTACCAGAATCACTGATAGTACTGCCACGACTCTAGATCACATCTGGACCAACATAACCTCTCCGCTTACTTCAGGTATAATCACCGACAGTACTACAGACCATTACCCCACATTTCTCTTAACTAACATTAACAAACCACCTCTAGAGTCAAGGGAGATAAGTTTTAGGCTGCACAATGAATCTGCTATAGGCAATTTTATAACTGCTGCTGATAATGTCAACTGGGAATCAGAGTTAGGTAACATAGGGGACATCAACCTAGCAGTACAATCTTTTCTTCAAAAAACTCTAAGCCTTTATAACACCCACTGTCCTATGCTTACAAAACAAGTCACTACCAAAAGGCTTAACAATCCCTGGCTTACAAAGGGAATACTTAAATCCATTAATAAAAAACATGACCTTGAGAAGAAGTATAGGCTAGGAACCGTCTCTAAAGAATTCTCAAAGAATTACTCTTTACTGCTATCTAAGATAATTAGACGAGCCAAAACTAAATACTACGAAGATAAATTTACCCAAATAAAGAGCAACATTAAAAAAACTTGGAGCACAATTTCACAAATCTTGGGATCAAAGAAGATTTTAAATAACAAACCAACACTCCTGTCAAATAACGATGGTCAGCTTTCAGCATCTGATTCTGCTATTGAGTTCAATAGGTTCTTCTCTTCCATTGGGTCATCCCTTGCAAATGATATTCCTTCTTCCAGTACTGAGGTTAAGGACTACCTTACAGGTAACTATCCACAGTCTCTGTACCTAAAGCCTACTAATTCCACTGATGTCAATGAGATAATCCTTTCCCTTAAAACCAAGTCTAGTGCCCTTGAGGAGATTCCGACATTAATTTACAAAAAAGCCTCCAGATCCTTAGCCCCTGCAATTACATTGCTCTTCAACAAGTCACTTGAACTCCAAACCTTCCCAGATATTCTAAAAAAAGCGAGAGTAACCCCTGTCCACAAATGTGGTGATCTCACTGATGTTAACAACTATAGACCTATTTCAATCCTGCCTAACTTATCAAAAATTTTTGAAAAACTAATCTACAAGCAGCTTTACTCTTATCTAGCCAAGCACAATATACTTAGCTCTTGCCAATATGGCTTCAGACCTAAAAAAAGCACTAACGATGCACTGATTAGTATGATTAACTTAATTCATGCAGCTCTTGATAAAAATGAGTTCCCTGTTGGGTTATTTGTGGACCTGCGTAAGGCTTTTGACACTGTGAACCACCAAAACCTTCTTCTTAAATTACATCATTATGGAGTCAGAGGACTCTCCCTGCAATACCTCAAATCTTACCTTACTGATAGACTCCAGTATGTTTCTGTGAACAATTCAATTTCTCCTACCCTACCCATCAACATTGGTGTTCCTCAGGGCAGTATACTTGGCCCTCTCCTCTTTCTCATCTACATTAATGACCTTCCAAATGCCTCCCAACACCTTACCTTACCTTGAGGATACCTTGAGGTGCTTCCGGGGCTTATCGTCCCCGCGGCCCGGTCATCGACCAGGCCTCCTGGTTGCTGGACTGATCAACCAGGCTGTTGGACGCGGCTGCTCGCAGCCTGACGTATGAGTCACAGCCTGGTTGATCAGGTATCCTTTGGAGGTGCTTATCCAGTTCTCTCTTGAACACTGTGAGGGGTTTGCCAGTTATGTCCCTTATGTGTAGTGGAAGCGTGTTGAACAGTCTCGGGCCTCTGATGTTGATAGAGTTCTCTCTCAGAGTACCAGTTGCACCTCTGCTTTTCAACGGGGGTATTCTGCACATCCTGCCATGTCTTCTGGTCTCATGTGATGTTATTTCTGTGTGCAGGTTTGGGACCAGCCCCTCTAATATTTTCCACGTGTAAATTATTATGTATCTCTCCCGCCTGCGCTCAAGGGAATACAGATTTAGGCTCTTTAGTCGGTCCCAATAGTTTAGATGTTTTACCGAGTGGATTCTAGCAGTAAAGGATCTCTGCACGCTCTCCAGGTCAGCAATTTCACCCGCAGTGAAAGGGGCTGTCATTGTGCAGCAGTACTCCACTCTAGAGAGCACAAGCGTTTTGAAAAGTGTCATCATCGGTATAGCATCTCTAGTGTGAAAAGTTCTTGTTATCCAACCTGTCATTTTTCTTGCAGTTGTGACGGCTACTTTATTGTGTTCTTTAAAGGTAAGGTCTTCCGACATGAGTACACCCAGATCCTTTACATTGCCTTTTCGTTCTATGTTATGATTTGCCTGAGTTTTGTACGTGGTTTCAGTTTTTATATTTTCATTTTTTCCATAGCGCATGAGCTGGAACTTGTCTTCGTTAAACACCATATTATTTTCTGTAGCCCATAGAAAGACCTGATCTACATCTGACTGGAGGTTCGCCGTGTCCTCTATGTTGCCTACTCTCATGAAGATCCTAGTGTCATCTGCAAAGGATGATACAGTGCTATAGGTTGTGTTCTTGTCTATGTCCGATATAAGGATGAGAAAAAGTACTGGAGCAAGCACAGTACCCTGGGGGACTGAGCTCTTAACGGTTGACGGGTTGGATTTTATTTTGTTGACTATTACACATTGGGTTCTGTTGGTCAGGAAATTGTAGATCCATCTGCCTACTTTTCCGGTAATTCCTTTTGAGCGCATTTTATGGGCAATAACACCATGGTCACATTTATCAAAAGCTTTTGCAAAATCTGTGTAAATTACATCAGCGTTTTGTTTGTCTTCCATAGCATCTAATGCCATATCATAGTGGTCCAGCAACTGCGACAGGCAAGAGCGCCCTGTTCTGAAACCATGTTGTCCGGGGTTATGGAGATGCTGTGATTCCATGTATTTTGTGATCTTACTTCTTAGCACTCTCTCAAAAATTTTTATGATGTGCGATGTTAGTGCTATCGGTCTGTAATTTTTTGCCTCTGCCTTATTTCCTCCTTTATGAAGTGGTGCTATCTCTGCTGTTTTTAGTATATCAGGAATAACGCCAGTATCTAGGCTTTGTCTCCACAGAATGTGAAGGGCCTGCGATAGTGGTTTTTTACAGTTCTTGATGAATATGGAGTTCCAAGAATCCGGGCCTGGTGCGGAGTGCATAGGCATACTGTTTATGGCTTCTTCAAAATCCAGTGGGGATAGGGTGACGTCTGATATATGATTTGATGTTGGTATCATATCCATGAAAAATTCATTTGGGTTATCGATCTTTAGTGCGTTTAATGGCTCGCTGAAGACAGAGTCGTATTGCTTCCTCAGTAGCTCGCTCATTTCTTTGTTGTCATCGGTGAAAGTTCCATCTTCCTTTCGCAGGGGCCCGATACTAGATGTGGTTTTTGATCTTGATTTTGCATAGGAGAAAAAATATTTCGGGTTTCTCTCTATTTCACTGATGGCCTTTTGCTCTCTTTCCCTCTCCTGCGTTTTGTATGATTCTTGTAGCTTGAGTTCAATTTTTCCTATTTCGCTACCTAACCTTCTTCGCCGTTCCTGAGATAGGGTGCGACTCTCAAGTTGTACCGCGATTCGTTTTCTTCGCCTATATAGGGAACGACGTTCTCGTTCCAATCTGCATCTCTTCCTCTTTTTTCTTAGGGGGATGCGGTTTGTACATATTTCTAGTGCTACTGAGCTTATTTTTTCCAGGCACTGGTTCAGGTTCGCATTTCCTAGCTGTTCTTCCCAGTTTATTTCTGTGAAGTCCTGGTTTATTTGCTCCCAGTTTATCTGTTATTATTGAAGTTGAATTTGCTGAAATCTCCTCCACCGGGAATCTGGACTGGTTTTGAAGGTCTATTCCCCATGGTTGTCATAACTTCAATTAAGTGTGATCTGAGTAACAGGTATTTGTAATCATTATGTTCCTGATCAATTCATCATTATTAGTGAAATGAGGTCCAGCGTGTTCTCCTTCCTGGTTGGTTCTACTATTTGCTGGTTTAAGGCAAACCTGTCGCACATCCGTAGCAGGTCATTTGCATGTGCCTGTTCATTAAGGCTACTTCCTGGTATTCTTTCTGATATTACTGTATTAGCCAGGTGCTTCCATTTCAGGTGCCGTAGGTTAAGTCCCCAAGCAGATGATGTTCGGAGCTGGATTTGTGAGGTTTTCCAAGCAGTGTTCTACTTTCATAGTTGGTCTTTAAACTGCTGAGGTTTTGCCTCCGGTGACTTATATACAAGGACCTAACTACATTTATAATCTCTATTTTGATTATCAGCACTTCCACCATATCATCAAAGATGGTCTCCTTCATGAGGCAAAATGCAGTGTTTGCAGCCCTAACAGGAACTCACACAAAGGACTACCTCGATGGTGAAATATGGATCTCAGGGTACAATCTTTTCAGATGTGATAGGTAACACCGGCTTCAGGGTGGGGTCAGCCTATACATCAAAGACACACACATCTGTACTGAGCTGCTAAACACCTCTCGAATGAT
>WNGS01045983.1:0-11563 GCA_020271785.1 Procambarus virginalis
TACAATCTAGAAGGCATCCGTACATCCTCGGACGTCAGATTGAGGACGCAGCTTACCAGAATCACGGACACCAGTTTTCATTGTAGATAGAATTTAATTATTGATAGTCAAGCATTTCTAATCATTGCATATTAATCATATACCATGATTTGGAATTTGATATGCAGTAGTATTTTTGCATTACATTTTATTTTTCATTATCTATGTGTGTGCGTATTCATCATTACTATTATTACATAATATATGTTACACATAACATATATGTGTGAGTGACCACAATGCTTAAACTATGAGTACCTGGAAGAGCTAGAACTATCTCCCCCAAAAAGAACTAGAAACAAAAGGCTAACCTCATATAACCAAGATGCTGTCTTGATGTCGACTCTCTGTTTACTAATGTTCCGCTCGATGACGTCCCTCTTTCCTTAGACAGAAGGGTCAGAGGGCCTTCTTCTTCTCCCCGCTTCCCACTGACGTCTTCCTCGATCTCATTAGACTCTGTTTGACTCTAACTCTTTCTCTTTCACGGTAATATTACACACAAACTTTCGGTGTCGCTATGGTTCCCTCTCTCCCCTGTTCTTGCTAATTTTTACATGGAATACTTCGAAACTGTTCTTCTTCCTTCTATTGATACTCGTCCCCTCTCTTGGCTTCGCTATGTTGATGACATTTTGCTTTATGCCTCACGACCTTAGTCTTTTCAGCCTTTCCTCGCCTCTCTTAACAATCTGGCTCCTTCTATTCATTTCAAAGTTGAGTGGAATCTAATTCCCCTCCTTCCTTTCCTTGACGTTCATGTCCACAGCTCTGTGTCTTGGTTCTCTTTCTCTGTCTACCGTAAACACATGCATAGTGGCATGTACATTCACTTCTTTTCCTACCATCCTCCTTCTGTTAAGAAAAGTGTCCTCGTCTCTCTCTTCCTTCGCGCTCTACGCATCAGCGACCCTCAGTTTCTTGATTCTGAAATTGCCTTTATCTACAAATCATTCCCTCGCCTTGGTTACCCTTTGCATTTCATCAACTGTGCCTACTCTCAAGCTAAACGAAATTTCTTTCATCCTAAACCTGCTTCCAACACTAGTAGCACTGTATTATGCCTTCCCTTCATATCTGAACTCAAAACTTTCATCAATACCTTTCGTCCTCTTGATATTAAACTCGCCTTTCGACAAACTAACACACTTCGTAGCAATCTAGTTCACATTGCTCCTCCTGCTTCTAATGCTGCTGGTGTCTACTCTATTTCCTGTTCGTCTTGTCCTCTCCAATACTTTGGCGAACTGGCCGTACACTGAATGACAGACTTAAAGAACACAAGAGAAGTGTAAGTCTGCAGACACTAACAATGCTCTCTTCTGCCATGTGAGGGATTCTAATCATCCCATTGATTGGTCTTCCTCCAAAATAATCTTTCCTGCCTCTACTCTACCAGACGCCGTCTTGTTGAATCGGCTCTAATACACAATGTACCCAACATGAACTTGAGTCCTGGCTTTGTTGCTGTGGACTCTTCCCTTTCACAGTATATACTCAAATGCACTAATCTTTGTAACAAACGTGACCTAACATAAGCCATTTATCTTTCTTTCTCTTTCCTTTTCTTTCTCTCTTCTCTCTTTTTCTGTTCATTGTCTTCTCCTACGCTCCCTTGCTATCCTCTTCTTTTTCCTACCTCCTTCTCATTCGGTGGTTATAATAGGAGCTGCCTCGTATGGGCTAATAGGCCCTCTGCAGCTCTTATTATTATTATTACTATCCCCGCTACTACACCTTACTTTGCTCCTCAGCTCTCTCTTGCCTATTTATTGCCTGTCTCTACTTCCTCATCACAATCGACTTGAGAATGGTCCAGGACGAACCGAAACGTCGTCGTCCCTTCACCTTCTAGTGTGTGGTCTGGTCAACTAACCTCATATTCCCTTTCGGGAAATATGAGGTTAGCCTTTTGTTTCCTAGTTCTTTTTGGGGGGAGATAATTCCTAGCTCTACCAGGTACTCAAAGTTTAATACACTGTGGTCACTCATACATATATGTTATGTGTAACATATATTATGTAATAATAATAATGATAATACGCACACACATTGATAATGAAAAATCAAATGTAATGCAAAAATATTACTGCATATTAAAATTCAAATCATGTATATGATTAATATGCAATGATTAGAAATGCTTGACTATCAATAATTAAATTCTATCTACAATGAAAACTGATTAAATCTCAGCTGAGACAGAGGGACGTAGGCGGAGTCCAATCTCTACAACAGTCTGGAAACCGCTTGAGATAGTGATACATGGAACACGTGAGTATATGGCAGTCAAATGCTTCCTCAGTGGTGTTGCACCAGGCTGCAGTAATTAAATTCCATAATTTCCACTTCAAATTAGTATTCACACACATAAATGCAATATCTAAATATTTGGAGGGGTGAAAGCAGCACTTACATGGGAGTTATTTTATCGCCTGCAATGTTACGACATGGCACCTATATTAGTTATTATCTGAGCTCAAATTAACAACTGAACAAGGTAAAAATGCCTGCCGAACTGGTGTCCGTGATTCTGGTAAGCTGCGTCCTCAATCTGACGTCCGAGGATGTACGGATGCCTCCTAGATTGTAAGATTTGTAGAGACCGCTTAGGAACACCGTACCGCTAGTTGATCGAAAAATGGCGAGAGTCCTCTTCCTTTCGGAAAGTCGCGCATGCGCATAGCTCACAGTGTTGGGCCCGAGCATAAATTATATTTATTCATTAAAGCTAAATATGGAAGGAAGCGTTTATGAATATTGTATATATTTTGATTAAACACTTTATGTGGTGATGTTTGATTCTCACAGTGCAGGTCAGTTAATGTAGACTACACAAATAAAACGAGAATCCTTTGGAGGTGGAAATGATTTTAGATTATGATATTATTTACTAGAACAGCGATCAAGCTGGGCAAAGGAATTCCAGTAAACTGTTGTATACTAAAAGTAAACCTATTACTAAATAATTGTCCTTGATAAAGGAAAGTAAATGGTTGAACTTCTATTAGATCTATAGGTATGTGGAAATTTATTCTCCGTGGGTGGCTGACGCAACACTGCACAAATCTAGGAGAAATTACGTGATGTTCCACATCATAATGCATTGAATTCTATGATACTAAATTACAGATTAGTAGAGTTATTTAATTATGACAGTACAAGAAATACATCCCATTGTACTAAGGATTAGTAAATGAGTATGAAGCCTAATACAGGAAATATATCCTATTGTATTAGGGATGAGAATAACTGTTGGAAATTTCCAACAACCTGTAAGCCTATTTCCCATGCACATGGGTATCCAAACATGATGCGATGTAAGTGTACTTCTGTTGTTCTACTGCTCCCTTTCATCAAACTAAGTGGTTCGTAGTTGGTTGAATTCTTATACCAACCCGCAGATCCTGATGTTGCAACTGCTGTGTTATGTTCACTGTACATCTTTTGCATTGCTTTGTTTCTAATTACTTTCTTAATATGTGATAGACTCTGTGGTATACAAATGTCTACATTTCTTCTCTTATTTGCAAGTTTTGCAGCTTCGTCTGCAATGTCATTCCCTATTATTCCCACATGACTTGTGTGGGGGTTTTCTTTTTTTTACTGTCACGACTGCAATGCGTACGTCGCCAATGTACATGTGGCAGACGCTTCACGAAGCTGTCGGAATTAGCAAAATAGAAAATACGAGAGCAACCGTACAGGGCCTGGGAGCAAGGTCGAGTTAGAGTCCTTGTGGGTCTCTTCTCAGACTAGCCTCACCTGGTCCTGCTCCACGTTGGTCGTTGGAATCTCCTCAATGATGTAACACTTTAAGGGACTCCTAGGGTCCTCATCAAATTTATAGTTTAGTGACTTACAGGCAACTCGGTGTTGAAGACACTTAGAGCTGAAGGCTTGAGTAATATTGGCAGTATTCAGAAGTGGTTCAACGGAAACACCGCATAAAGCTTAATAGTAGTTTATTTACTAACTTAACCACTAATACACAGGGTGCTTGATTTACTTTCGATTGGCGTCAGCAAAGCTATGGTTGCATTAGCGAGACTCTTGACGTCTGGCTAATCGACTCGTATCCACTCGTGGAGAAACACCTAACTTAACACAGTTGACAGCCAATCATTAACACGGCAACCTAACTGCCGGTATGCAAAGGGATCACAAGAGTTCCAACCGGATACTCGGTAATGATGCTATGCAATAAATCAACAAATACACTGTCAATGGGACAGGCATAACATGCACAATAATAATCACACAATAACTAAATGTGTGGTGTATGTGAAGCTCACATTCACAGACGAATGAAATGCAGTGATACCACACAGATAAACACGCATTCACCGTCGATTCACCTATAACCTGCGACAGGTATAAGAAGGTGAGAACTGTGGTTGATCCCTCAGATCAACACAGACACAATAAAACAATGACAAGATCTTGTACTTACAGATAAGGTACCTTTCCTTACGCACTCACTCAGACTCGTTTATACAAGCACTCGTAGGTGGCCTGATAGCTGGTTTCGCTCGTAGACACGGAGGGTACTCGCAGTATCTTGAGATGATTTCGTGAGTAGGGCGTGCTGTATGCTTAACAGACAGACACACGCGCACACACTGGCACTGACGGTGCGTGAGGTGGTGACGTCACGTAGGAGTGAGGGCGGCGGCTGGCGGCGGCTGGCGGCGGCTCTGGCGGCGGCGCGGCTGGCGGCGGTACCATGCACTACACTGTACACTGTGGTACAGGTACACTGTGGTAATGTCACACACAGATTACTTAGGCGGCGGCACTGCCTTAGTTCACTCTAGGTCACTCACGACGATCTTTGTCACCAGGGGTTACCTGATACCAGTCTGTTTCGCTCTGGAGATTTGTCACTTTAGGCTTCTAAACAATATATTCCCACTCGTGATTCTGGCGAGTGTGTGGTATATCGCAAAGACGCTGAGTTAACTTGACGGTGAGGGATAGACGGTGATCAGTCTATTGGCCGGTAGAACAGAACACGTCCTCTGGGTATGGTCTCTCTCACGTGAATGAGTTTGCAAGGGTGCCGGGCATCTCGTGGCACACAACACAAAAGGAGTTACAATTTGACCAATAGCATTGCAGCAAATGAGCGGGAACCAATCATATTAGCTCGTTCGATGAGCAGTAGCAGGAGTGACGTCATGAACACGTCATAGCTGTTATTCCCATCGCGCCGGTTGACCCCAGAGGTCAGACGCTGCTGGCGCCTTCCCCTCTGTCTCAGCGGGCACCAGCCATGTACTCACTGACCCTTTGGTAGCAAGTATACTTAGCTCCCTGTATCTACTTCCTGCCTAGACATACGGCGGCCTACGTATTTTAACAGTGTTCCTGGTTAAGTGGGCATTCTGGAGATACCCAACATGCCAGGAAACTATCCAGGATTAAGGGAAATAGGCTTTGTGCACGAAGATCAGTGCACTGTGCACTGCAATGAGCCATTCAAGTCAGCTGTGGGAGGATCTTGGGAGACATACTCCCACATCACCCCCCAACAAAGATCGAGCTCCACAGCGTGGCGCTCGTTCAACTCACACCGCTGACACATGTGCACAAACTGAGTGCACTGAGCGCGGCCGGGTCCAGCGGACCCCGTTTTCTATACAGCTAGGCGAGGCGGGGCCTCGTCTAGACTATTCTCTTCTGGTAAGTGAGGAATTTCTTCAGTCACCGGATCACATGTGGCTATCTGTTCAGGTCTTGAGCAGGCACTGTGGTTGGACGTAGCTCCAGGTCTGGGTCGGCTCAACGCCTCGAAACCCTGAGTGGCGCTGGTCTGTCCACTGCCTCTCTCCACCTGTGTCATGCCTGAAACATCAGAGACACACTGGGAACCAGTGTCCGGTGATGCGCGTTGCGTTTCCTCGCTCATGTCTCCCTCGTTCGACGTCTCGTTAATCACCCCTGACCTACTCAACCAGTCAGCACCTACGTTGTCGGCTCCCTTTATGTAAACCACGCGGAATGTGAACTGTTGAAGGAACAACACCCAGCGCATTATTCTAGGGTTGGCGTTTTTAAGCGTACCGATGTGGCTGAGGGGTTGGTGATCTACTTGAAACGTGAAACGCTTACCATAGAGATACTGGTAGAATTTCCTTACTCCCACGACAGCAGCAAGGAGTTCCTTTTCTACAGTGGAGTACTTCTGCTCAGCATTGCTCAGTTTACGACTGGAGTACGCAACTGGCCAGATTTCACCGTCGTACTCTTGCATGAGTACAGCACCAATACCTGTATTTGAGGCATCTGTCCGAAGGATGTACTCCCTGGTAGAATCTGGTAGTCTAAGGATGGGTGCTTCAGTCAGCTTCTTCTTGAGCGTCGAGAATGCTGAGTTCTCCATTTCTGTCCAACGTACTCTAACAGGTGCATTCTTCTTGGTGAGATTAGTTAGCGGAGTTGCTATAGACGTGAAATTGGGAATGAAAGTTCTGTAGTACCCTGCCAGTCCCAGGAATGACTTAACCTGAGTCTTGGTGGCGGGTGGAGCGGCTTCACTGATCTTGGTGATCTTCTCAGGCAGCGGCCTGGTGAACCCTCCCCCTATCACGTGACCAAGGTACCTGACCTCCTTGCACCCCAACTCACACTTAGTGGGTTTTGCAACCATTCCTACTTCTTGTAGTCTTGTCAACACCTGCCTTAGCAAGGTCAGATGTTCTTCCCACGTAGCAGAGTGGATGAGCACATCGTCCACGAACACTTCTACTCCAGTAATTCCCCCCAAGACTTTGCGCATAGTTCTGTTGAACACGGCTGGGGCGTTCACCAGTCCAAACGGAAGAACTGTGAACTGGAAGAGACCTTCGCTTGTCATGAAGGCAGTGCAGCGCTTACTGTCTTCATGTAATGGAATCTGCCAAAATCCTTTTGTCAGATCAAGCTTGGAGAAATAGCAACTGGAAGCTAACCTCGAGAAGATCTCATTTTGATTGAACATCGGTTCAGCATCAAACTCTATGATGGAGTTCAACTTCCTGAAGTCGAGGCAGATGCGCACACCTCCCCCAGGCTTCTTCACTAACACCATCGGGCTTGAGTACGGTGAGGTCGACTTCTCTATTACTCCCGCATTAATCATAGATGCCAGTTCTTCTCTCACCTGTGGTACAAGGTGATGAGGAACAGGATATGGTTTTGTTCGTACCGCTTGCTGCTCTAGCAAAGGTATGCGGTAACCCTCTACTTTTGCTACCTTAGTGACGTCAGAGAGTACCTCCTTGTACTCTGCTACCAGTCGAGTAACCTGGTCGACTTGATCTTCAGACAGCTGATCATCAACCTTAACATCTCGGTGTGTCTCCTGCTGCTGTTGATTGAAGAGACCTGGCTGACCTTCCTCCTCGTCGGCGGTTATCACTGAGACACCGGCGATCGTTGCTGAGAGCAGAGGGTGGTCGATCGGCCCTGTCGATGTCGAGCCCTGCGGTCCTCTCCTGTTTTTACGTCTTACATGCTTCTTCGGCTTGTTGGATCCATCTGCAGGAGGGTCCTCGTAGCGTTGGAGCATGTTGCGTTCTTTTGCTTTCTCTCCCTTATACTTCAGCTGGGTGAGGGTGTGGTCACTCCCTGTGACGTCATCCCCGGGCGAGTCGCCCTTGGGATCAGCTGAGACGGCGGCTGCGCGCCTTACTCTCCCCCGTTTTCTTTGAGGGCGGACTTGGGCAATCAGAGACTCCCGGAACATTTCCCAATAAAAGTCCATATACAGCACGTTCCTGTTGAACGGCACGGATTTTACCTTTGATGTAAGGTGTGTCGACCCACACATACACCTCCACCATCTCTTTAGTATAGCCATTTGGGAATTTGACATAGATATGTCTACCTGTCTCAGATCCTGGCTGTACTAGGCTCTTTCTTACCATGTGAGTAGTGGCGCCTTTGTCACGGAAGATTTTCGCCGATTTTCCGTTAACATTTCCGTCCACCACCTCAAGGGTCCAAGCTAGTGGATCCTTTCTGACGTTGGGATGATTCTTACCACTTGAGCTCACACCTGCTATGTAACCTGATTTCGGTTTTACCTTGCAATCAGCTGCACGATGACCTGGCTTACCACAGGTGTAGCACTTGTGCACATGCTTGTTGGAGGAGTTTCCCTGCTCCCCCGACACACCAGTCTTAAGCTTAGCTCTATCGCCAATACCTGTAGCATGATGCTTCTCGTGCGGCTTCACCCCTTTCACCTGTCTCCTGGCCCCAGCCCACAGATCAGCTTGCTTGGCCATAGACAGATTTGACACAATTTCTTGCTCTTTGAGCTTGACACGCAGAGACGATTCGCATGCTTCTAAGAACTGTTCACGAATCATCAGTTGATAGAACTCCATGCTCCCAGGAGCAGTCTCCATGAGTTCACAGTAACGGTTTAGACTCGATTCTAACCGCTGTAACATGAGCACATATGTCTCACCTTTTTGCAATTGAGCCCTACGGAAATTCTCTAGCATCCGGTCTGCAGTTATGCCAAAACCGTTCAGCAGCGCTGTTGTCAATGCCTCGTAATCTCCGCGCTGGTGCGGACCCAGACTGTGGTAGATAGTTAATGCCCTACCCTTTAACAATGCACTAAGAGCGAGTGCCCACTTTGATCTTTCCCACCCGCAATCAGCGGCGTGACCTTCGAAACGCTTGATGTATGCATCCATCGAGTCGTCCCTCTCATCAAAGTTAGCTAGTTTAGGTAGTTTGACAGTCTTACCTTGTTCAACGTTAGTCTCCGTTGAACGACCACTTGTCTGGTCATCCTGCCTTGCTTGCAACTGCATGCGAGCTATGCGTTCAGTACTTTCTCGGTTCTGCTGATCAGTCCAGCGTTTGTTTTCTCTCTCTTGCTGATCAGTCCACAGTTTGCTTTCTCTGTCCTGCTGATCAGTCCAGAGTTTCATAGCTTGCTCTGCTACTTTATTCCCTTCGAATCCCAACTCCCTAACTTGGTTACGGTATTCCTCTAAGGTGAATAATTGCGAGCCTGTAATACCTACTCTTTGAGTTGGTGTCGTCCACAAGGACCTTTTGGGCCGAGATTCTTCCCCATAGAATCCCCCCAACGGAGTATTTAAAGGGCTAGATTCCCGCGTGACTCCGTTTTCTTCCGCAGCGCGCGTGATTCTAGTGACATCATTCTCGGTGACGTCACCCACAGGGGTCTCTACCTCCAAGTTGTCTCTCACTGGGGTCTCTCCCACTGTGTTATCTCTCACTGGGGTCTCACCACCGATAGCTTCATCCAGTGTGATGAGACTCGTGCACGCCACCTCAGCACTACCCTGCATGTGTGCTTGTAGCATCACCTCTTCCACGGCCCTCATGTGCTGTTCCACTCGTTCCTTACACTCTTGTTCAGTAAGAGTGTCGTAGTCGTCAGGTCTACGAGCGGTCAAGGCCAAGTGAAGATGCAGGTAGCGCTGTTTGTACTCTACACACTCAGACATACTGGTGGTGTGTGTACCTAACAGGGTGTTAAACATCCTCTGAATACTGCTCGTCACTTTTGAATTTTCAGGGAAAATTTAAGTGCGAAATTTTACTGTACAACCTAGCTCATAGGTTCCAACTAAGCCTAACACGTTGGGCGCCAGATGTGGGGTTTTTTTTTTTTGCTGTCACGACTGCAATGCGTACGTCGCCAATGTACATGTGGCAGACGCTTCACGAAGCTGTCGGAATTAGCAAAATAGAAAATACGAGAGCAACCGTACAGGGCCTGGGAGCAAGGTCGAGTTAGAGTCCTTGTGGGTCTCTTCTCAGACTAGCCTCACCTGGTCCTGCTCCACGTTGGTCGTTGGAATCTCCTCAATGATGTAACACTTTAAGGGACTCCTAGGGTCCTCATCAAATTTATAGTTTAGTGACTTACAGGCAACTCGGTGTTGAAGACACTTAGAGCTGAAGGCTTGAGTAATATTGGCAGTATTCAGAAGTGGTTCAACGGAAACACCGCATAAAGCTTAACAGTAGTTTATTTACTAACTTAACCACTAATACACAGGGTGCTTGATTTACTTTCGATTGGCGTCAGCAAAGCTATGGTTGCATTAGCGAGACTCTTGACGTCTGGCTAATCGACTCGTATCCACTCGTGGAGAAACACCTAACTTAACACAGTTGACAGCCAATCACTAACACGGCAACCTAACTGCCGGTATGCAAAGGGATCACAAGAGTTCCAACCGGATACTCGGTAATGATGATATGCAATAAAACAAAACACTGTCAATGGGACAGGCAATAACATGCACAATAATAATCACACAATAACTAAATGTGTGGTGTATGTGAAGCTCACATTCACAGACGAGTGAAATGCAGTGATACCACACAGATAAACACGCATTCACCGTCGATTCACCTATAACCTGCGACAGGTATAAGAAGGTGAGAACTGTGGTTGATCCCTCAGATCAACACAGACACAATAAAACAATGACAAGATCTTGTACTTACAGATAAGGTACCTTTCCTTACGCACTCACTCAGACTCGTTTATACAAGCACTCGTAGGTGGCCTGATAGCTGGTTTCGCTCGTAGACACGGAGGGTACTCGCAGTATCTTGAGATGATTTCGTGAGTAGGGCGTGCTGTATGCTTAACAGACAGACACACGCGCACACACTGGCACTGACGGTGCTAAGGTGGTGACGTCACGTCAGAGTGAGGGCGGCGGCTGGCGGCGGCTGGCGTCGGCTGGCGCGGCGGCTGGCGGCGGCTGGCGGCGGCTGGCGGCGGCTGGCGGCAGTACCATGCACTACACTGTACACTGTGGTACAGGTACACTGTGGTAAAGTCACACACAGATTACTTAGGCGGCGGCACTGCCTTAGTTCACTCTAGGTCACTCACGACGATCTTTGTCACCAGGGGTTACCTGATACCAGTCTGTTTCGCTCTGGAGATTTGTCACTTTAGGCTTCTAAACAATATATTCGCACTCGTGATTCTGGCGAGTGTGTGGTATATCGCAAAGACGCTGAGTTAACTTGACGGTGAGGGATAGACGGTGATCAGTCTATTGGCCGGTAGAACAGAACACGTCCTCTGGGTATGGTCTCTCTCACGTGAATGAGTTTGCAAGGGTGCCGGGCATCTCGTGGCACACAACACAAAAGGAGTTACAATTTGACCAATAGCATTGCAGCAAATGAGCGGGAACCAATCATATTAGCTCGTTCGATGAGCAGTAGCAGGAGTGACGTCATGAACACGTCATAGCTGTTATTCTCAACGCGCCGGTTGGTTGACCCAGAGGTCAGACGCTGCTGGCGCCTCCCTCTCTCACTCTCCTCCAGCCATGTACTCACTGACCCTTGGTGGCAAGTATACTTAGCTCCCTGTATCTACTTCCTGCCTAGACATACGGCGCCTACGTTTTAACAGTGTCCTGGTTAAGTGGGCATTCTGGAGATACCCAACATGCCAGGAAATATCCAGATTAAGGGAAATAGCTTTGTGCACAAGATCAGTGCACTGTGCACTGCA
>WNGS01045985.1:0-14194 GCA_020271785.1 Procambarus virginalis
GACAGAAAGGGTGAGATCAATGATTCTAGCGCGACTCTTTATTTTTGTTATGTTGTTCTTCACTTGAGAAGGATGGTTGAAAAACTAAACTCGGCAAAATAAACCTCATCCTCTCTGATCAAACTAAATTCCAAAGGATCACAAGGATATCTTCTGCGAACTGAAAGCAAAGATGAAGAGATTGTTGAAACTGTGAACGCCAAAATGTTTGGACTTCACCTGCTACTGGAAAGTACAAAAGCTACTGGAGAGTACAAGCCTTGATAAGCATGGGACTGTGAAGACCCACAACTCTGGACACCCACTTGGACCCATCAACAGCCACACACCTACGCCCACGTACACTGGCTACGAGACTCAACTCTTTACTGACTCCATACTTGCCAAAAGCCTTCAGCCTTGAGTCTCCAAAGGAATGTGTAGAGTTAGTGGTGGGGGTGGAGAGGTGCCATCACATGAGGAGCGAGAGGCTCTCTTGACGCGGCGTCGCTGTGCACCAATGTGCTCCTGGATCACACTATTGGAATGATGATGGACACAGTTTACCGGGATCCAGCTGGACCTGGACACCCCAGAAGGCACACTCACCATGCTACTCCAACCATGTACCAGAAAGGCGCCCTTCCTGAGTCCTGATGGGCGCATGTATAAACAAGTAGAGGGCGTCGCTATGGGTGCCCCCTTGGTCTCCCATTTGCTTTGTAGACATGTAGACTACATATTCGTGCAGGTACCTGATAATGAGCACACGCGCTTAAGGATGCATTAGAGCGAAGTTCAGTGCTAAGGTTCACTTACAAGATTGGAAATGGAGGTAGACCACCTTTCCTAGATGTAACAGTCTGGGATTGGTAGCTGTCACAAGCAGTCTACACTAAAGGAACTAACATAGGAATATGACTTAATGCTAAGAGTGACCTGATAGGTAACAGCGGAGTGTTGTCAGAGACTATGTCAACCGCGCCCTCACACACTGCTCCAGATGGAAGCATTAGAGTATCTTACAGTACCTTGTGTTGGTGGAAGGGTTGACGGCTGGGGAGCTTCTGTGTTTTTCAAAATTTGGGAGAGAGAAACAAGCAATATCACAGTGACAAAGTGCATAATTGTGAATATCTGACAGACAGAAACTCCCCAAAAAGCTAAAGAAACATAACAAAAATAATATTTTTTGAAAGAAATAGTGTGAGAGCACATGATCAAAACAAAGAAGGCCGCCCCCATGACATGGGATAAAAAAAATAGTTCGATTTTGGTGGTTTTGCAGAGGAAAATATTAGCAAGAGTGGTTGTCACACCAGGTTGGCAAACAGAGATCACTGTGAAGTATCAAGTGTTTAAAGTTAAGAATTTGAGTGGCAGTAATGATAACTGGAGAAACAAGACTACAGCTCTGGAAGACCAAATGAAGGAATCACGCAAGGAAAAGAACCTCTGGGAAACTAAGAAAAAAATTCTGGAGGAGGAAAATAAAGGATTAAAAAGCTCTTGAAGGCAAATTAAGACCAGATGTTAGTCTTCAGGAGGAAACTAGATTATTTTCTTCAAAGAGTGCCGGACCAACCGGGCTGTGGTGGGTATGTGGGCCTGAGGGCCGCTCCAAACAACAGCCTGGTGGACCAAACTCTCACAAGTCAAGCCTGGCCTCGGGCCGGACTTGGGGAGTAGAAGAACTCCCAGAACCCCATCAACCAGTTATCAAGCAGGTAATGAATACAACACGTAAGGCAGGGAAATTCAACAGGGGAAAAAGAGCTTTCATCAGAAAAGATAGAGGAGGTTACACAGGATATAGAACACTGCAGGGAAGACAGGCAGCTGACCCACGCACAAGCGGCCAGAGAGAAATATTAAGAGCAGTTAAGTGCCCGAGCAACAACAGCAATCGTTCAGATCTTCTCCTAAATCTTTCAGCAAAGAGCCGACACAAGATGATTCAACAAAGCATGAACGTGGAGCCTGCAATATTATACATGGGGTGTATGTAAATATGGACTATCGGGATGAACAAATGGAACTTGCAAACATAATCACCCAAGAAATTGCAGAAATATCCTAAACACAAGTATATGTCGCTCTCATAATTGCAAATATTTCCACCTGAAAGTGTAAAAATTCACTAAACAAGAAGGAATGTTTTAACAGAGACGGCCCAGCTTTACATATCAAAGAACCAAGCGAATAAAATCAAAAGACTGCCATTATGAATACAGGAACACCCATCACACCAGGGGGAAGGGGGATTTTTTACTAAGAGAAAGAGAAACAGAATGACAAGAGATATTCAAACACTACCATCAGCTCGGGCATTTATCTAGACACGATACTGAGGCACCATTATCAGAACTACACATTTTAAACACCAAGCAAAATTCTTAGCACTTCCACAAACACGATATCTTTCCTATTTGCCAACATACAAGATATCAAAACACGCAAAATAAGTCCATTTTATAACAGGTCTCATAAATGAGGCTTATACAATATTTGCAGATTTAACTGAAACTCACACTAAGGACTATTATGACAATGATATATAAGTACCGGAGTACAATCTTAGCCAGTGTGAGAGGAAACACAGGCTACAGGGTGGGGTCAGCCTGTACATCACACACACACTCATCTGCACTGAGCTGCTAAACACCACAAATGATATGGCGGAAGTGCTGATAATCAAAATAGAAATTATGAACGTGGTGATTGTCCTTCTATATAAATCAACAGATGCAACTCTTTAGCAGTTTAAAGACCAATTTTTGAATGGATAGGTGGATGGATAGATAGGATACATGAATGGATGGATAGACAGATGGATACATATATAGACAGATGGATGGATAGACTGACAGATGAATGAATTGATGGATAGATAAAGATATGTTCAAAGCCTGTACATTGGGCAGAGACAAGGCCCATTTTAATGATGTCGTTGACTACTCGTCTTTGGTGGGATCCTTTGTGGTTGCCAGAGTGTCGGACACGTGGTGCTCCTGCCGCGCTGGTGATACACTTGTGTACAACGGGGGCAGCATGGCGGAAGGCCACTGTAACACGGAGGGGCTGAAAGTCAAAACATGTGCCCGTTGTGGACATAAGGACTGTCAAATGGAAAATCCCCTGCATGGGGCGCACGCCTGTGAGACGAGCAAAGTATCTATTGTTTGTGTCTGCAGGATCGAGCTGCTGGCTCTTGGACCCCGCCTTTCTAACCGTCGATTGTCTAATGTATTGACGCCCGATCTATTTTCCTCTCATATTACATATTTCTCTCTCTCTCACACACACACAAACACACACATCCCCAGGATGCTGCCTGAGGATGTAGCGAAGCAGCTGTCTCGCTAGCAGGTACCTATTTACTGCTAGATGAACCGGGGTATCAGGTGAAAGAAACTCCACCCATTTGTTTCTGCCTCAACTGAGAATTGAACCCGGGCCCTTTGGACTGCGAACTCAGACCGCTTGTGTCTTCGATGGTGCTGCTCCAGCTGGATAGTTTGCTTTTGAAACAGTTGGTGTAAGTGCTGGACTGCCAGGGCATCCCATTTTGTGGTGCCAAGCTGGGGCCATGTATTCCTGCTAAGTCACCAATATTATCTAGTAGAATTTCCTTGATGCAGAGGAAGAAGATAAGAAGGCTGGTACAGCATTCTCAGGAGCAGTGCGGACACCAAGGCCACCGAGTCTGATTTACAGAGTGGGTTGTTTCCGTTGTGGGTTGTTACAGAGTCATTGGCAGGAAGGTTGACAACTATTTATAACATGCTTTTCTGCCATGCATATCTTCATAGGCATGTATGCAGCAGATGGACAGATATTTATACACATGAAATAGTTCACAGTGTTCCATTACCATATCTTGGGATATCATTAATATAACAGGTTTGTACGTTGCTGGTTAGGTAAAACAACTGCATTTTTCACGGATTGGGGAACAGAGAGCTAAGTGAAAACAACTGAGTGAAACAACGCGCGGTTATACCAGGCGGCTGTGGGTCAGCCACGCGGGTATATCTCACTTATCCGCTAATGTCCCCACCAAAACTCAGTCACACGCATGAGTTAAAAAATCATTTACAGTCGCAGCGAGAAAAAAATGTTCATCCGCATTCATGCTGTCACAAGCGGCCTCAGAGCCCCGGAACGTGGAGCTGCGTGGGTGTTTGACGCCTGGCACTTGTCCTGCATGTTGGACCTGTGTGGCTCTGGCACTTGTCCTGCATGTTGGACCTGTGTGGCTCTGGCACTTGTCCTGCATGTTGGACCTGTGTGGCTCTGGCACTTGTCCTGCATGTTGGACCTGTGTGACTCTGGCACTTGTCGTGCATGTTGGACCTGTGTGACTCTGGCACTTGTCTTGCATGTTGGACCTGTGTGGCTCTGGCACTTGTCCTGCATGTTGGACCTGTGTGGCTCTGGCACTTGTCCTGCATGTTGGACCTGTGTGGCTCTGGCACTTGTCCTGCATGTTGGACCTGTGTGGCTCTGGCACTTGTCCTGCATTTTGGACCTGTGTGGCTCTGGCACTTGTCCTGCATGTTGGACCTGTGTGACTCTGGCACTTGTCGTGCATGTTGGACCTGTGTGACTCTGGCACTTGTCTTGCATGTTGGACCTGTGTGGCTCTGGCACTTGTCCTGCATGTTGGACCTGTGTGGCTCTGGCACTTGTCCTGCATGTTGGACCTGTGTGGCTCTGGCACTTGTCCTGCATGTTGGACCTGTGTGGCTCTGGCACTTGTCCTGCATGTTGGACCTGTGTGGCTCTGGCACTTGTCCTGCATGTTGGACCTGTGTGGCTCTGGCACTTGTCGTGCATGTTGGACCTGTGTGACTCTGGCACTTGTCTTGCATGTTGGACCTGTGTGGCTCTGGCACTTGTCCTGCATGTTGGACCTGTGTGGCTCTGGCACTTGTCCTGCATGTTGGACCTGTGTGGCTCTGGCACTTGTCCTGCATGTTGGACCTGTGTGACTCTGGCACTTTTGTCCTGCATGTTGGACCTGTGTGGCTCTGGCACTTGTTCTGCATGTTGGACCTTTGTGGCTCTGGCACTTGTCCTGCATGTTGGTCCTGTGTGGCTCTGGCACTTGTCCTGCATGTTGGACCTGTGTGGCTATGGCACTTGTCCTGCATGTTGGACCTGTGTGACTCTGGCACTTTTGTCCTGCATGTTGGACCTGTGTGACTCTGGCACTTGTCCTGCATGTTGCACCTGTGTGGCTCTGGCACTTGTCCTGCATGTTGGACCTGTGTGGCTCTGGCACTTGTCCTGCATGTTGGACCTGTGTGGCTCTGGCACTTCTCCTGCATGTTGGACCTGTGTGGCTCTGGCACTTGTCCTGCATGTTGGACCTGTGTGGCTCTGGCACTTGTCCTGCATGTTGGACCTGTGTGACTCTGGCACTTGTCCTGCATGTTGGACCTGTGTGACTCTGGCACTTGTCGTGCATGTTGGACCTGTGTGACTCTGGCACTTGTCTTGCATGTTGGACCTGTGTGGCTCTGGCACTTGTCCTGCATGTTGGACCTGTGTGGCTCTGGCACTTGTCCTGCATGTTGGACCTGTGTGGCTCTGGCACTTGTCCTGCATGTTGGACCTGTGTGGCTCTGGCACTTGTCCTGCATGTTGGACCTGTGTGGCTCTGGCACTTGTCCTGCATGTTGGACCTGTGTGGCTCTGGCACTTGTCCTGCATGTTGGACCTGTGTGGCTCTGGCACTTGTCCTGCATGTTGGACCTGTGTGACTCTGGCACTTGTCCTGCATGTTGGACCTGTGTGGCTCTGGCACTTGTCCTGCATGTTGGACCTGTGTGGCTCTGGCACTTGTCCTGCATGTTGGACCTGTGTGACTCTGGCACTTGTCCTGCATGTTGGACCTGTGTGGCTCTGGCACTTGTCCTGCATGTTGGACCTGTGTGGCTCTGGCACTTGTCCTGCATGTTGGACCTGTGTGGCTCTGGCACTTGTCCTGCATGTTGGACCTGTGTGGCTCTGGCACTTGTCCTGCATGTTGGACCTGTGTGGCTCTGGCACTTGTCGTGCATGTTGGACCTGTGTGACTCTGGCACTTGTCCTGCATGTTGGACCTGTGTGGCTCTGGCACTTGTCCTGCATGTTGGACCTGTGTGGCTCTGGCACTTGTCCTGCATGTTGGACCTGTGTGGCTCTGGCACTTGTCCTGCATGTTGGACCTGTGTGGCTCTGGCACTTGTCGTGCATGTTGGACCTGTGTGGCTCTGGCACTTGTCCTGCATGTTGGACCTGTGTGGCTCTGGCACTTGTCCTGCATGTTGGACCTGTGTGGCTCTGGCACTTGTCCTGCATGTTGGACCTGTGTGGCTCTGGCACTTGTCCTGCATGTTGGACCTGTGTGGCTCTGGCACTTGTCGTGCATGTTGGACCTGTGTGACTCTGGCACTTGTCCTGCATGTTGGACCTGTGTGGCTCTGGCACTTGTCCTGCATGTTGGACCTGTGTGGCTCTGGCACTTGTCCTGCATGTTGGACCTGTGTGGCTCTGGCACTTGTCCTGCATGTTGGACCTGTGTGGCTCTGGCACTTGTCGTGCATGTTGGACCTGTGTGACTCTGGCACTTGTCCTGCATGTTGGACCTGTGTGGCTCTGGCACTTGTCCTGCATGTTGGACCTGTGTGGCTCTGGCACTTGTCCTGCATGTTGGACCTGTGTGGCTCTGGCACTTGTCCTGCATGTTGGACCTGTGTGACTCTGGCACTTGTCCTGCATGTTGGACCTGTGTGGCTCTGGCACTTGTCCTGCATGTTGGACCTGTGTGGCTCTGGCACTTGTCCTGCATGTTGGACCTGTGTGGCTCTGGCACTTGTCCTGCATGTTGGACCTGTGTGGCTCTGGCACTTGTCCTGCATGTTGGACCTGTGTGACTCTGGCACTTTTGTCCTGCATGTTGGACCTGTGTGGCTCTGGCACTTGTCCTGCATGTTGGACCTGTGTGACTCTGGCACTTTTGTCCTGCATGTTGGACCTGTGTTGCGCTACACACAGGAACACTCCCAATGGAACTAACAAGGAAACTGTGATTCTTTGTGCAGGAACAATTAGAACACTTTAAGTTGAAACCTTCCATACAGCTCTCACTAGACGTATCTGGCTGTACAACTCTCACAAGACGTATTTGGCTGTACAACTCTCACTAGACGTATCTGGCTGTACAACTCTCACAAGACGTATTTGGCTGTATAACTCTCACTAGACGTATCTGGCTGTACAACTCTCACAAGACGTATTTGGCTGTATAACTCTCACTAGACGTATCTGACTGTACAACTCTCACTAGACGTATTTGGCTGTATAACTCTCACTAGACGTATCTGGCTGTACAACTCTCACAAGACGTATTTGGCTGTACAACTCTCACTAGACGTATCTGGCTGTACAACTCTCACAAGACGTATTTGGCTGTATAACTCTCACTAGACGTATCTGACTGTACAACTCTCACAAGACGTATTTGGCTGTATAACTCTCACTAGACGTATCTGGCTGTACAACTCTCACAAGACGTATTTGGCTGTATAACTCTCACTAGACGTATCTGGCTGTACAACTCTCACTAGACGTATCTGGCTGTACAACTCTCACAAGACGTATTTGGCTGTACAACTTTCACTAGACGTATCTGGCTGTACAACTTTCACTAGATGTATCTGGCTGTACAACTTTCACTAGACGTATCAGGCTGTACAACTCTCACAAGAACGTAAAAATATGTTCGAAACCGATTATTTTTCGTTCATATCTCTAATATTTTACTTTAACCAGGAGTGATATAATAAAGTTAGGATGTGGGCAATTCTCACCCTCTCGTGGAGGGAGGGGGGGGGGGGGCGCCTTACTCTCCCGTGGGGGAGGGGGGGGGCACCTTACACCTCTCGTGGGGGAGGGGGGGGGGCATCGTCTCAACCCCCTCTTGAAGTGGGCAATCCTCAGCTCTCTTGGATGTTTGTACAACTGGCTGTACAACTCTCCACGAGTATCTGGCTGTACAACTCTCACTAGACGTATCTGGCTGTACAACTCTCACAAGACGTATCTGGCTGTACAACTCTCACTAGACGTATCTGGCTGTACAACTCTCACAAGACGTATCTGGCTGTACAACTCTCACAAGACTTCTGGCTGTACAACTCTCCAAGACGTATCTGGCTGTACAACTTTCACTAGACGTATCTGCTGTACAACTCTCGCAAGACGTATCTGGCTGTACAACCTTCACTAGACGAATCTGGCTGTACAACTTTCACTAGACGTATCTGGCTGTACAACTTTCACTAGACGTATCTGGCTGTACAACTTTCACTAGACGTATCAGGCTGTACAACTCTCACAAGAACGTAAAAATATGTTCGAAACCGATTATTTTTCGTTCATATCTCTAATATTTTACTTTTAACCAGGAGTGATATAATTAAAGTTAGGATGTGGGGCAATTCTCACCCCTCTCGTGGAGGGAGGGGGGGGGGGGGCGCCTTACCCCTCTCGTGGGGGAGGGGGGCGCCTTACTCCTCTCGTGGGGGAGGGGGGGCACCTTACCCCTCTCGTGGGGGGGGGGCATCGTAACCCCTCTTGAAGTGGGGCAATCCTCAGCTCTCTTGTGATGTTACACAAATAGATATGAATAATTTAGTTAGGCTCTCTCAAAGTACGAGGCGGAAGCGTGTGTGTGTGCTTGTATGAATGGGGCTGTGTATAGCAATACTAGGAAGCCAGTATATGCTGAATCTTATAAGAAGGATGGTGCCAATTATGGGAAGCTGTCTGATACTTCAGTGACCCGGAGTGACTGGAAACTAACAGCCGGAAAGAATCTGGCAACAATAGGAGTGGTTGAGGAGGGCCGGAGGTAATGTGCCGGATGTGGCGCTGAGATGGCACATTGGCTCCAGCTGGGTGGGGGCGCCAGCGCTGATCTGGAGGCTGGCCTGAGTGGTGAGGAGCCGGACACGTCTGGCCAGGGGGGACAAGTTCCCCGGGTGGTGTTTGTGTCACAACGCTCCTGAAGGCGGGCAGCCCTCACCTCTCGTGAGGATGGCTCACCAGTCCTCACTACTCTCCACAATGCTCAGCTAGCCATCAACGCCCCGCTGCCCTGTGTGGTATATATATACATATAGTCCTGCGGACCATTCAGGCTTGTTCACATTTGTGTTCCTCACGTGTGCCCCAAAGAATGAGGTGATTTGATAAAATACTATGACCAAGATTACCAACCGAGTGCCGGTGGGGGGATGGAAATAGCCTCGGCTACCATCCTCTTTGTCCGGTCGTGTTGGTCGAGCGGTTAAGGGATCCTGTATGCCAGCAGTGTGCTCCTGGCAGTATGGGTTTGAGTTACTTCTGGGGTGTGAGCTTCCCATCCTTCTCCATCTCGTAAGTGAAACTCAACACAGAATTCTGTTCGAATGCCTCCTTCAGCTCCTGCAGACGTCTGACATCAGGCACCTGTGTAGAAATGTCGTCAACATACCTGCAGTATATGGCAGGTTTAAAGTTCATGCGAACTAAGACCTTCTGTTCGATGGTACTCATGTAGAAGCTCGCAAACAGGACACCTAGGGAAGAACCCATGGCGACCCCATCTACTTGCTTATACATGTGCCCATCAGGGCTCAAGAAGGGTGCCTCTTTAGTACAAGTTTGGAGTAGTTTCCTTAGAATGTTTTCTAGTAAGTCAAGAGGAGTACAGGCCGGATCACGATACACTCTGTCTGCTATCATCCCGATTGTTTCATCCACAGGTACGTTGGTAAACAGTGATTCTACGTCTAACGAGGCTCTTATTCCTGTGGCCCGTGTTTCCCGCAGTAAGTCAACAAATTTCTTTGGAGACTTCAGGCTCAAAGTACAAGGTATATAAGGAGTCAGCAAGCCATTGAGTCGCTTCACCAGTCTGTACGTGGGTGTTGGTATCTGGCTGATGATTGGCCGAAGTGGGTTTCCAGGCTTGTGTGTCTTGACATTTCCATACGCATACCCAGGTTTGTATTCTCCAATAATCTTTGGCAGGTGGAGTCCAGATTTCTTGGCGTTCACAGTTTTGATCAATCTGTTTACCTTTGTTTTCAATTCGGCTGTGGTGTCCTTTGTTACCCTTTGGAATTTAGTTTGGTCAGAGAGTATGAGGTTCATTTTCGCCAGATATTCGTCTTTTTTAAGAATGACGCATATTGGCGACTTGTCACCTCTCCTGACGACTATCTCCTTGTTCTCTCGAAGGCTCTTAGCAGCCGCTTTGAGCTCAGGGGACAGTATGGTGCTTCTGTAGTTGCCTCGAATCTTTCCTCCTTCTGCAATAAGTTCTGTTTGCAAGGGATCTTTGGTGGTGTCTGCAGGAGCTGAAGGAGGCATTCGAGCAGAATTCTGTGTTGAGTTTCACTTACGAGATGGAGAAGGGTAGGAAGTTGCCCTTTCTAGATGTAACAGTCACGGAACGGAGCGGAGGTTTCCTGACTGCAGTCTACACTAAGGAAGCAAACATAGGAATGTGCCTCAATGCCAGCAGTGACTGCCCAGACAGGTACAAGAGAAGTGTTGTCAACGCTTACGTCGACCATGCTCTCAGCCACAGCTCAGGATGGAAGCAAGTCGATGAAGAACTCTGTAGGGTAAGGCAGGTCCTAATCAACAACGGCTTCTCCAATGATTTCATTGAAGACATCATAAAAGAAACGCCATGCAACCTCTGAAGAGACAACTAACACAACACCTGTACCCCCTATTAGACTATTTTACAGGAACTTCTTTTCCACAGCTCATAAAACGGAGGAAAGGGTCCTGAAAGATATTGTTAATAGAAACGTTATCCCTACAGACAAAAATCAGAAGATACAATTGACGATTTACTATAAAACCAAAAAAAACGGCCAACCTACTCATGAAAAACTCACCAGACACAAAGCAGAACGCTTTAAAAGAGACCAACGTCGTCTATGCCTTCAAATGCCCACTTGGGGTCTGTAAGCCTCAAAGAACTCAGTATATAGGCAAGACAACAACACCTCTTTCCAGGCGATTAACGATGCATAGGCAACAGGGCTCCATTAAGGAACATATAAACTCTTCCCACAACCAGACAATCACCTGAGAAGTCTTAACAAACAACACAGAAATCATCGATTGATACAGCGATAGCAGGCGGCTTGACATCTGCGAGGCACTACACATCAAGAAGTCAACACCAGCAATCAACAGCCAATTAATGCACAACTATATTCTACCCACTTCAAGACTCCGCTCCAATATAGAGGCATCAAGAGGAAGTATGGGCCAATAGGCCCTTTGCAGTTACTTCCATTCTTCCCTCTCATTTATCCAATTTATACCCCTTGAAGCGTGTTCTGTCTTGTGTTGGTCAAACGTTTGTTCACCCCATCCAAAACTGTTGCAACATATCACCTCACCGAAATTCGAGTATGTAAGACAAGTTGTTTAGCATTAGAATTAGTAAAACTCTGTTAAGTGTTTTCAGGTTACAGTTGTGTGTGTATAAACTAAAGTCTTTGAAAATGTAATACATTATTACGAAACGCGTTCAAGTGTCGCGTCAGACTAGAAATAAAAATGAATTTTGGAGATTTGATTTTTCAATTACCATCGACAGTAAAAAGAAACATAAGAAATATTGAAAAAATTCGTGTTAGAATTATTAATCTTACTTTTTTGGTCATATTTAATAACACACACACATATATTTATTTATATATATATATATATATATATATATATATATATATATATATTTAAGATAAATAGGAAAACCAAGGATATACTGAACATCTTGTTTCAGATTCTTTACTTTAAAATGCATAACGTTTCGAATACTTCTTGTATTCATCATCAGATCTAAAAGAAAATAGAAATCACAATCAAATAAGAGGCAAAACAAAGAACTCATACTGAATATGACTGCCTATCAAAGAAAGGAAAATTATTAAAAAACAAAACACTTAAGCTTACTTAAAGTGATCAATGCAAATAAAACTTATTAACTGTCACATAGATAAAAGCTAATTCAAAAAACATTCAATTACAACAAGAATTTTATAACTACTACAACAACCATACTATTAAACTTACGTGAAGTGATCAACTGGAATGAGACTTGATAGCTACCACATATATACTAAACACTATAACAAATATTCATATCATGACTACAAATCTACAAAAAATGTATATAAAAATACAGAGTAAGCGACAATTATAAAATACTACTCAAAATCGTATAAAAACTCAAATATTAAATAAAACTAAATAACAAAAAATGTATATGTATCCTAAATAAAAAGATTATAATAATGTACAATGTCAAGCCCGAAAATTTGAGTTTTTATACGATTTTGAGTAGTATTTTATAATTGTCACTTACTCTGTTTGTATTTTTATATACATTTTTTGTAGATTTGTAGTCATGATATGAATATTTGTTATAGTGTTTAGTATATATGTGGTAGCTATCAAGTCTCATTCCAGTTGATCACTTCACGTAAGTTTAATAGTATGGTTTGTTGTAGTAGTTATAAAATTCTTGTTGTAATTGAATGTTTTTTGAATTAGCTTTTATCTATGTGACAGTTAATAAGTTTTATTTGCATTGATCACTTTAAGTAAGCTTAAGTGGTTTGTTTTTAATAATTTTCCTTTCTTTGATAGGCAGTCATATTCAGTATGAGTTCTTTGTTTTGCCTCTTATTTGATTGTGATTTCTATTTTCTTTTAGATCTGATGATGAATACAAGAAGTATTCGAAACGTTATGCATTTTAAAGTAAAGAATCTGAAACAAGATGTTCAGTATATCCTTGGTTTTCCTATTTATCTTAAAATTAAGATTCCCGAAGGGAACATCGATCATAAATATATATATATATATATATATAATATATATATATATATATATATATATATATATATATATATATATATATGCGAAAAAGGCCTGAATGGTCCCCAGGACTATATGCGAATGAAAACTCACTCATATTTAACAACATAATATATACACACACACACACACACACACACATATATATATATATATATATATATATATATATATATATATATGCGAACAAGCCTGAATGGTCCCCAGGACTATATGCGAATGAAAACTCACACCCCAGAAGTGACTCGAACCCATACTCCCAGGAGCAACGCAACTGGTATGTACAAGACGCCTTAAACCACTTGACCATCACGACCGGACATAATGAGGTGATAGCCGAAGCTATTTGAACCACCTCACCGCCGGCACTCGGATGGTTATCTTGGGCATAGCATTTTACCAAATCACCTCATTCTTTGGGGCACACGTGAGGAACACAAATGCGAACAAGCCTGAATGGTCCCCAGGACTATATGCGAATGAAAACTCACACCCCAGAAGTGACTCGAACCCATACTCCCAGGAGCAACGCAACTGGTATGTACAAGACGCCTTAAACCACTTGACCATCACGACCGGACATAATGAGGTGATAGCCGAAGCTATTTGAACCACCTCACCGCCGGCACTCGGATGGTTATCTTGGGCATAGCATTTTACCAAATCACCTCATTCTTTGGGGCACACGTGAGGAACACAAATGCGAACAAGCCTGAATGGTCCCCAGGACTATATGCGAATGAAAACTCACACCCCAGAAGTGACTCGAACCCATACTCCCAGGAGCAACGCAACTGGTATGTACAAGACGCCTTAAACCACTTGACCATCACGACCGGACATAATGAGGTGATAGCCGAAGCTATTTGAACCACCTCACCGCCGGCACTCGGATGGTTATCTTGGGCATAGCATTTTACCAAATCACCTCATTCTTTGGGGCACACGTGAGGAACACAAATGCGAACAAGCCTGAATGGTCCCCAGGACTATATGCGAATGAAAACTCACACCCCAGAAGTGACTCGAACCCATACTCCCAGGAGCAACGCAACTGGTATGTACAAGACGCCTTAAACCACTTGACCATCACGACCGGACATAATGAGGTGATAGCCGAAGCTATTTGAACCACCTCACCGCCTGCACTCGGATGGTTATCTTGGGGCATAGCATTTTACCAAATCACCTCATTCTTTGGGGCACACGTGAGGAACACAAATGCGAACAACCCGACCTGAATGTTCCCCAGGACTATATGCGACTGAAAACT
>WNGS01045986.1:0-14229 GCA_020271785.1 Procambarus virginalis
GGCGGTTGCGTTCCACCATATTAGACGGCAACTCCGTTACTCTGAGTGTCAGCAGAGTCATCTTGGAATCAGACTCATAATTCCCAGTGTGTATGACGCGGGGCTATTGGAAGTGGGTAGCCCCTGGGATTGGGATAGGGGTTGATGCTGAGGTTGGTGTTGGGAAGGGTGTTGGGTGGCCTGGGGTTGGGAAATATGGGAACCGACCTGTGAGATTTATATTTATTTAATTTATAATTCTATTTATATAGAATTTATATTTACGTTAATTTTTATATTTCGATAGCAATTGGTATGATGTTAAGTGGACTGTATTTCTGCAATAATCTCAAATCGATCCTTACACATTAGAGGGGGGTTTATATTGAATTTATATATATGCAGCCAATCAAACTACAGTATTAACTACACATATTGGTATACATTGAGGAGGTTCCTTATCTTATTATACAGCAGGCCTAGTCCATCAGGTATAACTAGGATGTAGACACTAAATTATCCTCATTTGAGGCAGCTTCCTTCACCCAGTAACTGATGTATCAAGTCTTGCTTCCTCTTGTTCCTGTCAAAGGGCGCTAGCTGTAAAGCCAGAATCCTAATATATGACAGCTATATCAGAGAAAACACTGTATAATGAATCATAAGGACCAAGGCTTAATTACCTTTTTTGAGTCGTGTTCTCACCAGTTCGCCCAATATCTACCTAACATTAATGGCCAAAAATGATTAGATAAACAGGTTTCGGAAAACACTTCCCTTGTGGTTGATGACAGCGTGTTGATGATGGCAGAACTTTGGTCTCCATAGCACTTCGTCCAAGAGAATTTATAAGAACTGAATTTGCTCCACGACTCTGTGGTCTTACAACAATGGCTGACCACTCCCTTCTACTCCTACTGACGCTCCTGGCCTACTTTGTCCAGATATCAGTAACTGATAAAAGGGTCACATTTACTTTATTTTGATACTGATAATTAAGTTAATTAAAATGAGAATGTTTTTATGATGTAAAAAGTCCAAAGACTAATGTATTTAAGAATAATTCCCAACAATAGTTGGGAATATTTATAATAGTATGTGGCAATGATATCCCGTTTTCTATTGACGGAAACTCCATTACAAGCTACATTTTATATGGGTAACTTGTATACAATGGCAGCAGAAATATTAACTGCAATTGCATGTAATATTAAATGGTGTCGGGTTTTCTGACATAATTCCCTGGGGGGGCTGCTCACGGGTCGAAGTCCTATTTAAACCGACGAACACCGATACTACTCCTCTGAATTATTAGATTAATTTGATGTTAGTATTTAGTAATCACACATTTGTGCGTCTGTTCGTACAGGATGGATGTCCCGTACTAGAGTTACAGGGTTTAGAAGTCTAGTGCGATTTCATTTCCCTGTTAACTCTTGAGAGGCTAAAATTCAAGCCGAATTACATTTTATTTAACCCAGAGGACTGAATGTGATCACGTATACAGTCAAGTATGATTCAGGGACTGCAGTGAGATCAGTGACATTAGATATAACTTGAAGCTTGTTCAGGTAACTGGTCACTGATATATAAACACTGAGGCCCATGGAATTCATCTTGATTAAATAATAAATGTATCAAAATCAGTCGTCAGATTTATTGGGGTTTAATTTTGTTAATTGATTCAGAGGATTGAATAGCCCATCAATAAAGTCAAGTATGGTTTTGAGACTGCAGTGGGTTCAGTGACATTGGTCGCTGTGACTTGTAGCTGTTTAGACTATTCACTGAATTGTTGTTCACTGAATTGCAACTGAAGCCTCATGAACTCATCTTCAGCTCTAAATGATGATATTAACATCAACCTCTGTTGCTATAGTCAGTTGTAATCTTAGTATAATGCTACTGGAGAAATATAATCAGCTGACAAATTTAGATTTCTACTGGTATTGTTTATCTGCAGGCATAGGTCTCCTCAGGCTTAATATTGGGCCTGAAAGTAATTTGCCTCCTGCAGAATTTAACATGGTTATGCCCTGATATTTAGTAGGGCTTCCAATGAATCGATGGTAGTAGTCTGTCCCTACAAGGAGATCGAAGTCGGTGAGGTGATCAGACTTAATATTATCTGCCAATTTTATTCCTCTATTTCTTAGGAATTTGGCTGTTGCTCTCAGACCTTGAATTTGTAGGTCTACTGGTATTTTGTCCACCACAATGGCTTGTACTTGACAGACGTACCTGCCTAAACGTACTGATGGTTGTACCACCTGGTAGACTTGAGGTCCTGCATCTGTTAGAAACCCTGAGATGTTGATTGTCGTCTGGGCTACAGGCTTTAATTGTAGTTCATCTGCCAACTTTTTAGTGACATATGTTCTCTGGGACCCTTGGTCAAACAACCCACGGGTATGGACCTTGGCCCTCTTATTCTGGATGGTAATTTGGGCAGTAGGCAAAGTCGTATTACCTTTAGACTTTGCTGATTGGACACTCTTTGTTTGTTGCACCTTGCAGTACTGTACTGTGGTGGGAATGCTATCTTCCACCTTGGGTCTTGAATACGTTAATTTCGTATGTTTGCACAGTGCTGCATGGTGCCTACCTCTTCTACACCTGTTGCAGGTGTTGAATTGGGTATCACAATAGTCTATGTTGTGTGACTTGAGACACCTTGAACATCTCCCTAATTCCTGGAGTCGCTTAATACGAGTGTCTCTGGTTGGATAATTAGCACGACGGCATGTTGAATGTTTCTTTTTGCAGAACATACATGTCCCCCAGCCTACTGCACGTTTGGAAGTTACCGGTTTGGGTGAACTAGTAACAGTAGGCTTGGAGGATTCTGCCGCATTGCCAGATTTTCTGCAACTTGATGTGAGTGTAATTGACTGATGTTTATTTGGGGTACTTGTTTTACCTTTTAATTGACTCTTATTTTCTCTGAAGGTTTGCATGAGGTTTTTAACTTCCTCATTTGCTCGTCGTTTGTTTATGATGGAATGTAAACCTTCAGTGATGTCCTGTACTGTCAGGATGGTGTTATGTTCTTGTGTGTATAATTCATCTAGTATATCGCAGGGCAATTTTCGTTGAAGGACTACTTTAGTCATCCATTCACTAGTAGTTATATCAACCTTAAAGACTGAATGTTCTTAGTAGTGACTCAAACTCCATGCTGAAGGATTGTAATGAGTCAACAGTCTGATCAGGTTGAGGTAAATCCAGCAATTGTAGTACTAGATGTATGACAGTTTTCTCATTGCCAGCATTATCCCTAGGAAGCTGGACTGAGAAATTAGTGCTGTCGCTATTTTCATTTACATTTTCTACTACTGGTTCAGCTTCACCTCTAATTTCAGTTTGGAGGCATGTTAACTTAGTAGCCTCAGGTATTGGGTTTTCAGAATCCACAGAGACTGTGAGTAAATTGTCTGAGAACTGCTTAATATCTGGTGGTATAATATTGGGTGAAGCTGTAGTGGGTGAAGCTTTATCCTTGTTGATTAAAGGATCTAATCTGGCTTGACATTTATTCTCAAAAAGATCCAGGTTATCCATAACATCTACTTTATTTGATGTACTTGCTATTTGTTCTGATTCAGTTATCCTGTGTAAGTGCTCCAACCTGGCTTGAGTTTCTTCTTCATATTGTGCTAGGTCAGATATAATATCGTCTATTTCTGTTTCTGATAAATTGGTGTTGGCAAGTTCAGCCACATATGTTGCTATTTGGCATTTGATTTGCTCAAATTTACCTGCAGCTGCTTGATAATAGCTTTCCAGGTCAGCATAATCAACTGGAGATTGTTTTGACAAATCTTCACATTTCTTGATCTGTCTTGTTATTTGCCTTTAAGACCTGCAGGGTTCTTTTCATTCTCCCTGCATTATCCATACTGGCTAGTTGATAAAGCCTTGTGGGGCTTGTACTTATGGTAGCCTAGAGTAAAATTCTGCACTCACTAGGCGATTGTGGGGGTTTTCTTTTTTTTGCTGTCACGACTGCAATGCGTACGTCGCCAATGTACATGTGGCAGACGCTTCACGAAGCTGTCGGAATTAGCAAAATAGAAAATACGAGAGCAACCGTACAGGGCCTGGGAGCAAGGTCGAGTTAGAGTCCTTGTGGGTCTCTTCTCAGACTAGCCTCACCTGGTCCTGCTCCACGTTGGTCGTTGGAATCTCCTCAATGATGTAACACTTTAAGGGACTCCTAGGGTCCTCATCAAATTTATAGTTTAGTGACTTACAGGCAACTCGGTGTTGAAGACACTTAGAGCTGAAGGCTTGAGTAATATTGGCAGTATTCAGAAGTGGTTCAACGGAAACACCGCATAAAGCTTAACAGTAGTTTATTTACTAACTTAACCACTAATACACAGGGTGCTTGATTTACTTTCGATTGGCGTCAGCAAAGCTATGGTTGCATTAGCGAGACTCTTGACGTCTGGCTAATCGACTCGTATCCACTCGTGGAGAAACACCTAACTTAACACAGTTGACAGCCAATCACTAACACGGCAACCTAACTGCCGGTATGCAAAGGGATCACAAGAGTTCCAACCGGATACTCGGTAATGATGATATGCAATAAACACAATAATAATCACACAATAACTAAATGTGTGGTGTATGTGAAGCTCACATCCACAGACGAGTGAAATGCTGTGATACCACACAGATAAACACGCATTCACCGTCGATTCACCTATAACCTGCGACAGGTATAAGAAGGTGAGAACTGTGGTTGATCCCTCAGATCAACACAGACACAATAAAACAATGACAAGATCTTGTACTTACAGATAAGGTACCTTTCCTTACGCACTCACTCAGACTCGTTTATACAAGCACTCGTAGGTGGCCTGATAGCTGGTTTCGCTCGTAGACACGGAGGGTACTCGCAGTATCTTGAGATGATTTCGTGAGTAGGGCGTGCTGTATGCTTAACAGACAGACACACGCGCACACACTGGCACTGACGGTGCGTGAGGTGGTGACGTCACGTAGGAGTGAGCGGCGGCGGCGGGCGCTCGAGGTACACGCTCAGGATGAGTGGCGGTACCATGCACTACACTGTACACTGTGGTAATGTCACACACAGATTACTTAGGCGGCGGCACTGCCTTAGTTCACTCTAGGTCACTCACGACGATCTTTGTCACCAGGGGTTACCTGATACCAGTCTGTTTCGCTCTGGAGATTTGTCACTTTAGGCTTCTAAACAATATATTCCCACTCGTGATTCTGGCGAGTGTGTGGTATATCGCAAAGACGCTGAGTTAACTTGACGGTGAGGGATAGACGGTGATCAGTCTATTGGCCGGTAGAACAGAACACGTCCTCTTCGTATGGTCTCTCTCACGTGAATGAGTTTGCAAGGGTGCCGGGCATCTCGTGGCACACAACACAAAAGGAGTTACAATTTGACCAATAGCATTGCAGCAAATGAGCGGGAACCAATCATATTAGCTCGTTCGATGAGCAGTAGCAGGAGTGACGTCATGAACACGTCATAGCTGTTATTCCATCGCGCCGGTTGACCCCAGAGGTCAGACGCTGCTGGCGCCTTCCCCTCTGTCTCAGCGGGCACCAGCCATGTACTCACTGACCCTTTGGTAGCAAGTATACTTAGCTCCCTGTATCTACTTCCTGCCTAGACATACGGCGGCCTACGTATTTTAACAGTGTTCCTGGTTAAGTGGGCATTCTGGAGATACCCAACATGCCAGGTCACTATCCAGGATTAAGAGAGATAGGCTTTGTGCACGAAGATCAGTGCACTGTGCACTGCAATGCCATTCAAGTCAGCTGTGGGAGGATCTTGGGAGACATACTCCCACATCACCCCCCAACAAAGATCGAGCTCCACAGCGTGGCGCTCGTTCAACTCACACCGCTGACAACATGTGCACAAACTGAGTGCACTGAGCGCGGCCGGGTCCAGCGGACCCCGTTTTCTATACAGCTAGGCGAGGCGGGGCCTCGTCTAGACTATTCTCTTCTGGTAAGTGAGGAATTTCTTCAGTCACCGGATCACATGTGGCTATCTGTTCAGGTCTTGAGCAGGCACTGTGGTTGGACGTAGCTCCAGGTCTGGGTCGGCTCAACGCCTCGAAACCCTGAGTGGCGCTGGTCTGTCCACTGCCTCTCTCCACCTGTGTCATGCCTGAAACATCAGAGACACACTGGGAACCAGTGTCCGGTGATGCGCGTTGCGTTTCCTCGCTCATGTCTCCCTCGTTCGACGTCTCGTTAATCACCCCTGACCTACTCAACCAGTCAGCACCTACGTTGTCGGCTCCCTTTATGTAAACCACGCGGAATGTGAACTGTTGAAGGAACAACACCCAGCGCATTATTCTAGGGTTGGCGTTTTTAAGCGTACCGATGTGGCTGAGGGGTTGGTGATCTACTTGAAACGTGAAACGCTTACCATAGAGATACTGGTAGAATTTCCTTACTCCCACCACAGCAGCAAGGAGTTCCTTTTCTACAGTGGAGTACTTCTGCTCAGCATTGCTCAGTTTACGACTGGAGTACGCAACTGGCCAGATTTCACCGTCGTACTCTTGCATGAGTACAGCACCAATACCTGTATTTGAGGCATCTGTCCGAAGGATGTACTCCCTGGTAGAATCTGGTAGTCTAAGGATGGGTGCTTCAGTCAGCTTCTTCTTGAGCGTCGAGAATGCTGAGTTCTCCATTTCTGTCCAACGTACTCTAACAGGTGCATTCTTCTTGGTGAGATTAGTTAGCGGAGTTGCTATAGACGTGAAATTGGGAATGAAAGTTCTGTAGTACCCTGCCAGTCCCAGGAATGACTTAACCTGAGTCTTGGTGGCGGGTGGAGCGGCTTCACTGATCTTGGTGATCTTCTCAGGCAGCGGCCTGGTGAACCCTCCCCCTATCACGTGACCAAGGTACCTGACCTCCTTGCACCCCAACTCACACTTAGTGGGTTTTGCAACCATTCCTACTTCTTGTAGTCTTGTCAACACCTGCCTTAGCAAGGTCAGATGTTCTTCCCACGTAGCAGAGTGGATGAGCACATCGTCCACGAACACTTCTACTCCAGTAATTCCCCCCAAGACTTTGCGCATAGTTCTGTTGAACACGGCTGGGGCGTTCACCAGTCCAAACGGAAGAACTGTGAACTGGAAGAGACCTTCGCTTGTCATGAAGGCAGTGCAGCGCTTACTGTCTTCATGTAATGGAATCTGCCAAAATCCTTTTGTCAGATCAAGCTTGGAGAAATAGCAACTGGAAGCTAACCTCGAGAAGATCTCATTTTGATTGAACATCGGTTCAGCATCAAACTCTATGATGGAGTTCAACTTCCTGAAGTCGAGGCAGATGCGCACACCTCCCCCAGGCTTCTTCACTAACACCATCGGGCTTGAGTACGGTGAGGTCGACTTCTCTATTACTCCCGCATTAATCATAGATGCCAGTTCTTCTCTCACCTGTGGTACAAGGTGATGAGGAACAGGATATGGTTTTGTTCGTACCGCTTGCTGCTCTAGCAAAGGTATGCGGTAACCCTCTACTTTTGCTACCTTAGTGACGTCAGAGAGTACCTCCTTGTACTCTGCTACCAGTCGAGTAACCTGGTCGACTTGATCTTCAGACAGCTGATCATCAACCTTAACATCTCGGTGTGTCTCCTGCTGCTGTTGATTGAAGAGACCTGGCTGACCTTCCTCCTCGTCGGCGGTTATCACTGAGACACCGGCGATCGTTGCTGAGAGCAGAGGGTGGTCGATCGGCCCTGTCGATGTCGAGCCCTGCGGTCCTCTCCTGTTTTTACGTCTTACATGCTTCTTCGGCTTGTTGGATCCATCTGCAGGAGGGTCCTCGTAGCGTTGGAGCATGTTGCGTTCTTTTGCTTTCTCTCCCTTATACTTCAGCTGGGTGAGGGTGTGGTCACTCCCTGTGACGTCATCCCCGGGCGAGTCGCCCTTGGGATCAGCTGGCTGGGGACGGCTGCATACAGCTGAGGCAGCGTCCTCACGCTCCCCCGTTTTCTTCGAGGGTGGACTCGGGCAATCAGAGATTCCCGGAACATTTCCCAATAAAAGTCCATATACAGCACGTTCCTGTTGAACGGCACGGATTTTACCTTTGATGTAAGGTGTGTCGACCCACACATACACCTCCACCATCTCTTTAGTATAGCCATTTGGGAATTTGACATAGACATGTCTACCTGTCTCAGATCCTGGCTGTACTAGGCTCTTTCTTACCATGTGAGTAGTGGCGCCTTTGTCACGGAAGATTTTCGCCGATTTTCCGTTAACATTTCCGTCCACCACCTCAAGGGTCCAAGCTAGTGGATCCTTTCCAACGTTGGGATGTTTCTTACCACTTGAGCTCACACCTGCTATGTAACCTGATTTCGGTTTTACCTTGCAATCAGCTGCACGATGACCTGGCTTACCACAGGTGTAGCACTTGTGCACCTGCTTGTTGGAGGAGTTTCCCTGCTCCCCCGACACACCAGTCTTAAGCTTAGCTCTATCGCCAATACCTGTAGCATGATGCTTCTCGTGCGGCTTCACCCCTTTCACCTGTCTCCTGGCCCCAGCCCACAGATCAGCTTGCTTGGCCATAGACAGATTTGACACAATTTCTTGCTCTTTGAGCTTGACACGCAGAGACGATTCGCATGCTTCTAAGAACTGTTCACGAATCATCAGTTGATAGAACTCCATGCTCCCAGGAGCAGTCTCCATGAGTTCACAGTAACGGTTTAGACTCGATTCTAACCGCTGTAACATGAGCACATATGTCTCACCTTTTTGCAATTGAGCCCTACGGAAATTCTCTAGCATCCGGTCTGCAGTTATGCCAAAACCGTTCAGCAGCGCTGTTGTCAATGCCTCGTAATCTCCGCGCTGGTGCGGACCCAGACTGTGGTAGATAGTTAATGCCCTACCCTTTAACAATGCACTAAGAGCGAGTGCCCACTTTGATCTTTCCCACCCGCAATCAGCGGCGTGACCTTCGAAACGCTTGATGTATGCATCCATCGAGTCGTCCCTCTCATCAAAGTTAGCTAGTTTAGGTAGTTTGACAGTCTTACCTTGTTCAACGTTAGTCTCCGTTGAACGACCACTTGTCTGGTCATCCTGCCTTGCTTGCAACTGCATGCGAGCTATGCGTTCAGTACTTTCTCGGTTCTGCTGATCAGTCCAGCGTTTGTTTTCTCTCTCTTGCTGATCAGTCCACAGTTTGCTTTCTCTGTCCTGCTGATCAGTCCAGAGTTTCATAGCTTGCTCTGCTACTTTATTCCCTTCGAATCCCAACTCCCTAACTTGGTTACGGTATTCCTCTAAGGTGAATAATTGCGAGCCTGTAATACCTACTCTTTGAGTTGGTGTCGTCCACAAGGACCTTTTGGGCCGAGATTCTTCCCCATAGAATCCCCCCAACGGAGTATTGCAAGGGTTAGATTCCCGCGTGACTCCGTTTTCTTCCGCAGCGCGCGTGATTCTAGTGACATCATTCTCGGTGACGTCACCCACAGGGGTCTCTACCTCCAAGTTGTCTCTCACTGGGGTCTCTCCCACTGTGTTATCTCTCACTGGGGTCTCACCACCGATAGCTTCATCCAGTGTGATGAGACTCGTGCACGCCACCTCAGCACTACCCTGCATGTGTGCTTGTAGCATCACCTCTTCCACGGCCCTCATGTGCTGTTCCACTCGTTCCTTACACTCTTGTTCAGTAAGAGTGTCGTAGTCGTCAGGTCTACGAGCGGTCAAGGCCAAGTGAAGATGCAGGTAGCGCTGTTTGTACTCTACACACTCAGACATACTGGTGGTGTGTGTACCTAACAGGGTGTTAAACATCCTCTGAATACTGCTCGTCACTTTTGAATTTTCAGGGAAAATTTAAGTGCGAAATTTTACTGTACAACCTAGCTCATAGGTTCCAACTAAGCCTAACACGTTGGGCGCCAGATGTGGGTGTTTTCTTTTTTTTGCTGTCACGACTGCAATGCGTACGTCGCCAATGTACATGTGGCAGACGCTTCACGAAGCTGTCGGAATTAGCAAAATAGAAAATACGAGAGCAACCGTACAGGGCCTGGGAGCAAGGTCGAGTTAGAGTCCTTGTGGGTCTCTTCTCAGACTAGCCTCACCTGGTCCTGCTCCACGTTGGTCGTTGGAATCTCCTCAATGATGTAACACTTTAAGGGACTCCTAGGGTCCTCATCAAATTTATAGTTTAGTGACTTACAGGCAACTCGGTGTTGAAGACACTTAGAGCTGAAGGCTTGAGTAATATTGGCAGTATTCAGAAGTGGTTCAACGGAAACACCGCATAAAGCTTAACAGTAGTTTATTTACTAACTTAACCACTAATACACAGGGTGCTTGATTTACTTTCGATTGGCGTCAGCAAAGCTATGGTTGCATTAGCGAGACTCTTGACGTCTGGCTAATCGACTCGTATCCACTCGTGGAGAAACACCTAACTTAACACAGTTGACAGCCAATCACTAACACGGCAACCTAACTGCCGGTATGCAAAGGGATCACAAGAGTTCCAACCGGATACTCGGTAATGATGATATGCAATAAACACAATAATAATCACACAATAACTAAATGTGTGGTGTATGTGAAGCTCACATCCACAGACGAGTGAAATGCTGTGATACCACACAGATAAACACGCATTCACCGTCGATTCACCTATAACCTGCGACAGGTATAAGAAGGTGAGAACTGTGGTTGATCCCTCAGATCAACACAGACACAATAAAACAATGACAAGATCTTGTACTTACAGATAAGGTACCTTTCCTTACGCACTCACTCAGACTCGTTTATACAAGCACTCGTAGGTGGCCTGATAGCTGGTTTCGCTCGTAGACACGGAGGGTACTCGCAGTATCTTGAGATGATTTCGTGAGTAGGGCGTGCTGTATGCTTAACAGACAGACACACGCGCACACACTGGCACTGACGGTGCGTGAGGTGGTGACGTCACGTAGGAGTGAGGGCGGCGGCGGGCGCTCGAGGTACACGCTCAGGATGAGTGGCGGTACCATGCACTACACTGTACACTGTGGTAATGTCACACACAGATTACTTAGGCGGCGGCACTGCCTTAGTTCACTCTAGGTCACTCACGACGATCTTTGTCACCAGGGGTTACCTGATACCAGTCTGTTTCGCTCTGGAGATTTGTCACTTTAGGCTTCTAAACAATATATTCCCACTCGTGATTCTGGCGAGTGTGTGGTATATCGCAAAGACGCTGAGTTAACTTGACGGTGAGGGATAGACGGTGATCAGTCTATTGGCCGGTAGAACAGAACACGTCCTCTTCGTATGGTCTCTCTCACGTGAATGAGTTTGCAAGGGTGCCGGGCATCTCGTGGCACACAACACAAAGGAGTTACAATTTGACCAATAGCATTGCAGCAAATGAGCGGGAACCAATCATATTAGCTCGTTCGATGAGCAGTAGCAGGAGTGACGTCATGAACACGTCATAGCTGTTATTCCATCGCGCCGGTTGACCCCAGAGGTCAGACGCTGCTGGCGCCTTCCCCTCTGTCTCAGCGGGCACCAGCCATGTACTCACTGACCCTTTGGTAGCAAGTATACTTAGCTCCCTGTATCTACTTCCTGCCTAGACATACGGCGGCCTACGTATTTTAACAGTGTTCCTGGTTAAGTGGGCATTCTGGAGATACCCAACATGCTAGGTCACTATCCAGGATTAAGAGAGATAGGCTTTGTGCACGAAGATCAGTGCACTGTGCACTGCAATGAGCCATTCAAGTCAGCTGTGGGAGGATCTTGGGAGACATACTCCCACACATTCAACACTATCTCTCAGGCAGCTATCCAAACTCTCTTCTCCTTTCACCAGTCAGCCCGACAGATGTTGTGTCCATCATACACTCACTAAAAACCAAAGCTCCATTGTATGCAAAGCTCAGTCCTTTGTATACAAGAGCGCCTCCCATGCCATTGCGCCACTATAGCTCTGCTGTTCAACATCCCTTGAGTGTCACCTTCTCTGATTCCTTAAAAAGCAAGAGTACGCCAGTTCATAAAGGAGGTAATCCGGCAAACATAAACAATTATAACCAATATCAAACCTACCCATACTATCAAAAATATTTGAAAAAATTATCTACAAACAGCTCTACTCCTATCTCGTAAATTCGACATTCTTAGCCCCTGTCAGTTGGCTCCGCTCCTAAAAGAGTACCAACGATGCAATTATAGTCTCCTTGATATAATTACTCTGCCCTTGACAAAAATGATTTTCCGATTGACTCTTCATTGACCTAGAAAGGCCTTTGATACTGTTAATCACAATTACCTCTTACTTAAACTCCATCATTATGGAATCCGAGGCATGCACTGGACTATATCCAATCCTATCTTAGTGATAGACACCAATGTGTAGCATCAATAATATAACCTCTCCTTCTACCAATAACCGTTGGAGTGCCCCAGGCACATCTTGGACCTCTCCTATTTCTTATATACATCATGATCTAGCTAGCTGCCTAATGTCTCTACATTCTGAAACCTATTTTGTTTGCTGATGATACTACCCTCATCTACTCTAACCCCAACCCACATACATTAAATAATGCTTGTTAATAATGAACTAAAAAAGTCCACATATGGATGTCAACCAACAAGCTAACAATTAACATAGCAAAGACCTACTATACATCTTATTTGGAAGCACATCTACAAATGCAATTCAGCTTCAGATAGATAATGTAAACATTAGCAATAATAAAGATGGAAAGTTTTTTGGCCTATTCCTAGACAAGAGACTAAACTTCAGTACCCACATACAACACATATTAAGAAAATCGCTAAAACAGTTGGGATACTCTCCAAAATCAGATATTATGTACCTAACTCTTGTCTCATCTCTCTATATCATGCACTAATCTATCCGTATCTTAATTATGGTATCTGTGCATGGGGTTCAATTTATTTTAATTTCAAAATTTAAGGTTCAAAATTTACTAGAATGCTTCCAGTAAAGAATAACAAGTTAATACCCCAAATTAGAAACCTGTCATTTGAAGAAAGATTGTCAAAGCTTAAATTACATTCTCTGGAAAGACAACTAAAGAATTATATATAGGTGTGACATGTGGTTTATGATTTTGTTGATTTGTTTCTAGATTTTCATAAATAAAGCATGCTTACTGTCTTATTCCAAGTTTTACGACAATTTTACAAGGTTTAAAATATAAGCTCAATATATATTGTTTTTATACAGGATTATACTTAATATAACATTATAATAACGTAACGATGTCGTGTAAATAACGTTATATTGACGACATATAAATGTTATATTATGTTATAAGACGTAAATTGGATAGTTTACATAAAGTAAACCAAAAAAAACGAAATGTTGACTGAATTTTTTTATTTTATATATAAAGCAAGAAAACATTATAATTCCATAGCATTCACTATTATTTTAAATTTTTACATAAATCTTAAAAACCGTGTCTCAAGAATACATGTTTTTAGTTATATCTAGTGGTTTTAAGAACGTCAGATATACGGTTTATGTCAAATGTTAGATTATACCTTTGTGGCACCATTAAAAACCGTTCACAAACGTTCTTGTTTGCTGGGATGCTATTGCATATTGGATACTTGAAAATGAATGATGCATTCGATATACTTTAGGTTTTACATTCGTGTCTATGACATAATTCATATCCATGTCCTATGCTATTGTATATTGATACTGGAAAATGAAATGATGGATTCTATATACTTTTGGGTTTTTATTTCGATGTCTATGACAGATTCATATCCAATGTCCAATGCTATTCTATGCTATTGTATATTGGAACTGAAAATGAAATGATTCATTAGATATACTTTATGAAATTGAATTGAATTGAAATAAGTTTATTGATGTAATTTACACAAGGGATAGGTAGCTCAAGCTATTTCTCACCCCGTTCAGTACATCGTGTTAATACATACATATACACACATCACAAACAATAATCATATTCCAATGTTGTGTCACGGTTAACTGATAACTTTAGGTTTTTTTATTCGATGTCTATGACAGAATTCATATCCAATGTTGAAAATCATTTAAATGATTGAATTCTATCCAATATGCAATGTTTTCTGCAGTGATGTGCTATTGGTCCCTGATAGTGAGTGCTATAGGTCCCTGGCAGAGATGTGCTATAGGTCCCTGGCATTGATGTGTTAG
>WNGS01045989.1:0-10579 GCA_020271785.1 Procambarus virginalis
CGAGCACTCGCCACACTCTCCATTGTCTGATGTATTGTTGTATTGTGGTTTACTGTGTGGATCACTTGTTGATGTCAGTCCTTTTAACTCTTTATAAAGTATATGTATATTTTTATATATTTAATATTTATAATACTATATGTATACCGTAGATTTGTAATATTATGTATGTTATTTTGTTCAAAACTTTATGGCAGGTACTTAGCGTAGGGTAGCGAAGCTGGTCCCCGGTGCGGTACAGGTGACCTCTTGTCGTCCCAGGTTGATGTCACGAGTTTCCAGTTACTCGATTTATAACACTGATTTTTCTTTGCTTGTTTCTTACAAGGGATTTCAGCCTCATTTCCGGCTTGCAATGGTATTCACTCACTTTATTCTAATTATTAGATTCACATTTCCATAGTACACTATATGATTTCCGTATTTTATCCCTGTGGGACGTGCCCTGGGGTAGGCCTCGCGTGGCTTGTGGAAACAGCCTACTGATGCCACCTCTTGCCACTATTCTATATTTCTAGCATTCTATATTTATAATATTCTATGCACGATTTTCCTTCACTTCCAACTTATATGTTGTTGTGGACCCGTTCCACTTCACTGTTCCACGAATCACCGTTCACTATTTTTTTTTTTCTCATACACGCAGTACACAAAGCCTCATGCACTGGCCCACACGTGGTCTCCGGTTTATTATCTATTTAACACAAAGTTCCGTTGATAATGACTGTTTTCAAATTTTCCAGCGGGTCACTATGCACTTGTTATGCTGTAATCGGTTCACAGGACTAAAATCGGTTCACAGGAATCGGTTACTGTAATCGGTTCACAGGGACGGGTTCACAGGACTAAAACCCAACCACCTCAAGCAAATGCTCAACCCTGCACTGGGTGACATTGCAAAGAACCTCTTGGTGGAACTAACCAGATTCACCAACACATGTCTAGCTGGAACATACCACCGTCCATAAGACCTATTTTTTTGGAGCATCCCTCTGTGCTCTAAAGAAAAAGGATGGAGGGATCAGGCCAATAGCTATGGGCAATTCTCTCCGGCGTCTCGTCGCAAAGGCAGCCGCAAGAACAGTTAGTTGATGCAGCGGCAAACATGCTGAAGCAAAACAGCTCGGGTTTGGCATTCCACAAGGGTGTGAGGCGGCAGCCCATGCAGCTCGAGCCTCATCGCCAACATCACAGAACGAAAGGCCCTTATCACAATCTAGATTCAAAAATGCCTTCAATTTGGTGCGGAGGGATGCTGTACTCCGTGCGGTTCATAGTCATTTCCCTTCCCTCTACCCTTTCGTACATTCATGCTACAGTATGGATCTTAAGCTACTTTGTGGCGAACATGAAATTGACTCGCGGGAAGGCGTCCAACAGGGTGACCCCCTTGCTCCTCTCCTTTCTGCTTAGTCATCAAACAAGTCACAGAGGTCTGTCCAGCGAGCTTAACATCTGGTCTTGGATGATGGTACCCTAGCTGGTTCCCAAGACTCCCTCCTGGAGGACATCAGAAAAAATCCAGGAGCAAGGTGCAGTTTTAGGCCTCACCCTGAACCCTTCTAAATGTGAAATAATATGTTCCAACCAGGGCATCGAAGAGAGAATAGAGGGTCTTCTGCCAAACATCCATAAAACTCTAAACCTGAAGGACAGCACACTCCTAGGAGCTCCCTGGGGTTGAAAGCCATCGATGAGGTCCTTGATAAGAAAATCGCCGACCTTAGAGGATGGATGGGAGGATTGAGGATATTGATGCTCATGATGCACTCTAACCTCATCACCAGATGTCTGTCCCTCCCCAGGTTAACCTACTTTCTGAGGTTCACCATCTTACAGTAGCCAAAACCTAAGTGAGTATGACCGGGTTACTGAAATCAATGCTAGAAAAAGCCCTTAACCTCTCTCTGATGACCTGCAGTGGAAACAAGCCTCTCTTCCGTAAGACTTGGGGGCCTCGGAGTTCGAACAGCAACGCAAATCGCTGTTCCAGCCTTCCTGTCCTCCTTATCAGCATCCGACGACCTTGTGAAGGAAATTCTACCTGCCCACTTACATCAGCTGGCAGGTGTACATGATCCCAATTTTACACGCTGTGCCACAGAGTGGGCCTCTCGTGCAGGCCCATCACCTCAACCACCATCCCCAAAGCCCACAGGCAATCCAGCTGGGATGGCCCCATTGTAGACAAAGTTGCTGCAGAGTGCCTGGGTGCTGCATCAACACAGCACGACATTGCTCGCCTCACAGCAGTAGCAGCCCCTCATGCAGGGGATTCCTGTTAGCAACCCCAATGTCGGCAACTGGCACGCGTCTCACACACACGCCCTCCGAATTGCTGTGGCCCTCCGCCTTGCTGCCCCAATCCACACCAGATATAGGTGTATTTGCGGCGAGGTGGTGGGACAGGTACGGCCACCATGGCCTACTCTGCCAAAGCACGAGGAGGATGGCACTCGAGGACACAGTGAAGTTAACGACATCATCAAGAGGAGCCCACCCCACCGCGGATGTCAGCTGAGAGAGGAGAGAGAGCCTCATTACCTAACGCCCCGTAACTCTGACGCGATATTGGTCGCCCCGGATGGTAGCACAGTGAAACCTGGACGACGAAAATGTGGGAAAAACCTGCTGTGATTGATATAGAGAGGAGACTACCAGGGACTTGTACTGAACTAAATTAAAAAATTACTGTATGCAATTAATTCAACTAAAATCTCTAGCTAGGGTCGTAAATCCTAGCTCCTCTTTTCCTAATGACAGATAATGGGCTGTAAGGGGCAGGTGGGGTGAGTGAATTAGTTGATAGGTTGATTGCAGTTCCACGTCCACCTGCCAACAGGTATCTCACATCAGCTTGTATTTTATACAAGGATAAGATTTTATAAATTCAGTTATATAACTGAACACTGGCTCTGTTTAAATCAGAGATTTAAACATACACAGTCTAGCCTAGCACCTTAGCAATTAACAGCCAATACACTTATACTTTAAACAACTTAAATTGTAAATTGTAAAGTATGATAAATGACCTAAATATGGTCTGAGTACTGTTACTGAGTACTAAAATTATATTCAATTAAATGAACTTATATGATTACTTAAAAATAACTAAGCAAGCAATTGTTAACTTAATTTATATATTCAAGTATATGCAATGTATATGATCAATGTATATGATTAAATACAGTCAGCTTGTTGAATCTCTTCCTACACTCTGGACACTCATGAGTATTTGTTTACTTATTGTGACAATCTTCTCTGACACTGGACACTCATGAGGTTCAGAGCTTGGATAAGATTCTGCTGTACCACAATATTAATAATAAACTCACAGAAATATGAGGCGTTGCCTCGCCTTTTTACCGACTATCAGTCTTATAGAATATTAATGTTATACTAGCTTTAATTGGCCAACTAATACGCTACAGTAATAACATTCAATAAACTTAGCTGAAGCCGGGTGCCTGTCTGACAAAGTGTGCCAGACTGAAGAACTCTCTTGGCGAGTTTAGGCACGATATTTTAGATTACAGCGTTGCTGTTGTGATCTAGTAGCGTTGCTGACTAGCGTTGGATATTGGACTGCGTTGCAGAAGATAACAATGAAGATTAGGGATGAGATTAGGGATGAAGGTGGAGACCGCGTCACTAAATGCTCCACTTCACTCTTATTTACATAAATGTTCTAGGATTTTCCTTGTTGATATTGTCCAGGTACTCCCCCAGTTCTAGAGAGTGTTCACTGGTGATAATGATATTAGATAAGGTGTCCGAGCAAAAATGTTCGCTAAGGGACCGTCACGTGTACACTGTGTAAATACGCGTTACGCTGTGCGTGCTCGCGGGGGTGCTGGCGCTCCTCCCCTCCCCCATCCCCCTTGAAGAGGGGTTAGCTTACAATGAATATTGATTGATTATTTTTACAGTCTAGACTTATGATTGAGATAAGATGTGATTATAATAAAATATGATATAGGATTTAAAGATTATAAGTAGTACTTGATAATACCACTGACTCTTAATAAGGATTCGATTTTATCTCTACCGGATACTACGTCATGTTCCAATAAATTTTTATTAACAAATCCTTCTAGAAGCTTCTGGATCCTTGAGAGAACATGCACTAAGTCACGTAGGCATCTATAGGCCCTATGGCGTACGTGATCATAGTGGCATCATCTAGGATCAAGCTATATAGTGAATCTATTGTGATTCTGATATGATTCTGATATGATATAGATTGATATAGATATGATATAGATATGATTTGATATGATATTGATATATGATATAGAAATAATACATTTCTTAGATGATTATTAGATATGGTGGGTAAAATTTCCCACATCTTCCAGAGGGAGAGAACTGGCACAGAGTCCTATACTAAGGACAGTAGTAACCATATGTATTTATTTACTCTCCATCGGATTGATAATACAAGTGCAAATTTTGCTTGCACTTTTGTGCGGCTGTCCGTTGTGGACGATTGTGCCTGTTAGGAGTCTGTGGGTCATGTGTAGTTAGAAGGTCTTGAGGTCTCTCAGGATCTAACTGCAGCTGGCTCACTGATTCCATGTGGATGAGTTTGTCCAATGTCTTCAGGGAAGTTGTTCCTTTAGACAGGATCTTGACTATTCTCAAAATCCCCTGGCTATCTGGATGGACTGAGACAACTTTACCTAATGGCCAGTCAGCCCTAGGGCCATCACTGTCTACCAAGACAATATCGCCAGGTTGGAGATTAGATATATTATGTGGGACATGGCCCCATAGTGATGTTCTCGTAGAGATGTAAGATATTCTTTTGTCCAAACATCATTCCATTTTTGGATTATGCTGGAGATGCTTATACCCCTGAACCAACTCGCTCTGACTCACATATGAGGGATCTCTGATCTCATCATCCACTAGAGATGGTACTGGAGTCAGAAGTCTTCCATACATTAGGTGTGCAGGACTTAATGGCTCATGTTGAGTAGGATCATCAGACAAGTAAGTCAACGGCCGGTTATTCACCCTTGATTCTATTTCCGTGATTACTGTCTGGAGTTCTTGAAGATTGATTTTCTGACGGTGTAGAGATTTTCTCAAGGATCTTTTGACAGTTCCTATTAACCGTTCATAAAATCCTCCGTGCCATGGGGCTCTTGGAGGGATAAATTTCCATCTGCAATGACGCTGTTCCAGTGTGGAAGTAACTGCAGGATGGGAACAGATTTCCCGTAGACATGCTTCTCCAGCTACCAAGTTTGCTCCGTTATCTGAAATCATCAGCTTGGGGCATGATCGGCGTGCTGCGAATCTGCGGAAAGCTTGAATAAATGATTGAGCAGTCATATCGGGTGTTACCTCTAAATGTACTGCCCTGGTGGTAGCACAGGTGAACAGACAGATGTATGCCTTGATAGGTTGCTTATCTGGAGTCCCTGTTAGATATATTGCTCCTGTATAATCTACTCCGGTCGTTTCGAAAGGATGTAGATGGACCACACGTTCTTTTGGTAGAGGTGGTGGCCTGGATAAGAGCAAGTTTTTGCATCGTACCTTCGGCATATCATGCAATTTTTCAAGATTGATTTGACTGACTGTCTTCCCTGAGGAATCCAATACTGTTGTCTGATTTGTGTGAGTGTGTCTAACACTCCTCCATGTTTGATGATTTGTTGATGTGTATGTAACACAATCAACCTGGTGATCCAATGATTTTTTGGTAAAAGCCATGGATGCACGGTATCTAGATTAACATCTGCGTGTTTAAGTCTCCCTCCACAACGCAGAATGTTGTGATTTTCTTGGTCTATCCACAGACCGAGATTATGTTTTAACTTATGCGGAAGATTTTCATAGTTCTTACCATAAGTTTCTGTCTGGGCTTGTCTTACCCAATAGATAAGTGCATCAGGAAAAGTGTATTTTATACCTTTTTTCCTGAGATATTGAAACACGTTCTGTGTTACATTGATTAATTTGATGAGCGAGGAGTAACGAGTACAATCCAAGACTGATATTTGAGCTTGCTGCCTGGTGGTAGTTATGGTTTGTGTCGTGATGACGTGCGGCTTTTGTTCAGGCCAACTGCCATTCACTAACCATCTAGGCCCATAAAACCAAATATCTGCCTTTGCAAATTGTTTAAACGTCATACCTCTTGATAAGAGATCAGCTGGATTATCTTTTGTTGGTACATGCAACAATTGAAAGCCTGCGGAAATTTCTTTAATTTCCGAGACGCGATTTTTTACATAGGGAGTCGGACAGTTGTCGTTTCGTACCCATTGTAAAACAGCTTCATTGTCAGACCATATAATGACATCTTTGATGTTCATGGTAGACAAGACTTGTTTGATATGCACAGCTAAGCGTGTGGCTGTTAGCAGTGCTGTTAGTTCCATCTGAGGCAAAGTCCTCTTTTTTAATGGAGCGACTCTGGCCTTAGAGGTGATAAGATATGATTGATTAGAAGTCACTAAGTAAGCACAAGCTCCAAAAGCTTTGGCTGACGAGTCTGCGAATACATGTAGTGTTACTTCATCATTTTCCTCGACTATGTGTCTCGGAAAGATTATCTTGTCGACTAAAGTTTGTTCTTGAGCCATTTCCATCCAAGCTTTTTGTAACTGGAGTGGTAGTGGATCATCCCAACCAACTTTAGACTTCCAAGCTTCTTGCACCAGTAAACGCCACTTGATAGTTAAAGGATTTAGTAGACCAAGTGGGTCAAACACTTTACTAACTTGTGAAAGCAAATCCCTTTTTGTAGCAATGCAATAATTTACTGGCACGGATTTGATCGAGATCAGTCCGAGATTAAATCCCACTCCATACCTAACACCTTTTGTGATTCTGGTACGTGATATTCAGGGTAATCTCTTGCTATTTGATTATTCAATGTTGCATTATTAGAGGCCCAAGATTGTAGTGGCATGTTGGCACCTTGTAGCTCCTTGTTGGCCTCTTGATATAATTGTAACAGTTCAGTAGTACTGTTAACTGTCCCTTGAAAATTATCTACATATAGATTCTGACTGATTTCAGCCTTATAGGGACTTGATGATTTTTCAGATGAGTATCTAGAGTTGCTTGCAACAGGAATGGACTACTTGTAGCGCCAAAAAGTACTGATGAAAATCTGAAAGTCACTATAGGACTATTGATATCTTCTGGGTTCTCTACCCATAGAAACTTAGTGAAGTCTCTATCTTCTTCCTGCAAGCCGACTCTTAGAAAGGCCTTACTTATATCTGCTGAATATGCATATTTATTAAGTCTAAACTTCAACAGTATGTCATACAATTTCTGAGTTAGACTTGGACCTGTTTGCAAACAATCATTTAGACTGGTTCCTTGGGGTCCAGATTTAGAGCTACAGTTAAAAACTATCCGTAAAGGAGTTGTTTTTGATTCTCTCATTACAGCCATGTGTGGTAAAAAATGGCCTGTTTGCTTATTGTCGTGTTTCACGACTTCTATGAATTTATTCTTCAATTGTTGAGCTATAATCTCATGATAGAGTTTTAAATGCTCAGGCCTTTTTCTTAGCTTTGCTAATTGAGATTTAAATTGACTATAAGCCATGTGATAATTGGTAGGTAAGGTTTTATGGTTGATTTTCCATGGTAGCCTTACCCAGTACTGTCCATCATGATACTGTACAGTTTCTAAGTACTGATTGTATGCACAGACATCATCAGGACTTGGTTGATCAGGAATTATTCCTATAGCATCAAGTTCCCACAATTGATGTACAGATTCCAATCCATCATCAATCATGTGGGGGATTTTAAGGGGTGATTGATTTTGCCTAGTCAGGCCATGATTACAGTTTCTGTATGATGTGATTTTTCAGGAGTTGAAGGTTCAAGATCTAGTATAGGTCCTGTCAACAATATGCCTCCTGCTGATTTGAGTATTTTCATACCCATACATTCTTCTGACAGAATGAATTGATGATAATAGTCAGCTCCAATCAGGATTCCGATATCTCCTATGTAATCCGAATCGAGCCGAGGATCTGCTAATTGAATTCCTTTTTCTTTTAGGAATTTAATGTGGCTGCCAGACCAGTCACTTCCATTTCAGTAGGAATTTTATCAACTACTATGGCTTCGACTGTCCTTTGGGATGTACCCAGGCAGACCATGAGTTGTACTACCGGAAAGGTTCTATGACCTGAACTGGTAAAAAACCTGATATGGATGTAGATACTTGCTTTGAAGATTTAAGTTGTAAATCTTCTGCCATCTTTTTACTGATGAAGGTTTTCTGTGAACCCTGATCAAAAAAGCCTCTAGTTTGAATACAAACTCCTTCATTACACAATTCTAGCTGTGCTGTAGGCAATATGGCAGTTGTAACAATTTCTGTATCTGAGGCATTGACATTACTCATTACTGTACAGAATTGTACTGCTGTTGTGGTATCATCTTTTGGCTTTGCCTGAGATGAAGATTGATTATTGGAAGCAAGTGATCTGGATTGAGTGTTGATATCACCACAGAGTGCTGTGTGATGTACACTTTTATTACAATATTGGCAGTTCTGCAATTGAGTGTTACACTCACTTGTATCGTGCTTCCGTAGACAACGGATGCACCTGTTCAGAGATTTCAGTCGATTGATTCGACTGGCACGGCCTTCATAAACTGTGCATTGATAAATGCTATGTGCTTCTTGACAGAATAAGCATCTTGGGGCACTTGCTGCTCCTTTTGTCTTATCTGTCTTGGGAGCTCGATTTCCTACAGTTCTGTTAACTGTGGAGGATATAGCATAAGAGCCAACATTACTCTTTTTCCACTTTGCAGAAGAGGAGTTTTGTTGCCTTGATTTTGGACTGCCAGTTTGGACATTTTTGTTTTTGTCCGTGGATTCACTTTTAGTGATTTTTTCTTGAGATCTAAGTTTTCCTCGGCTTCGTAATCTTTGTACGTAAGCTCGAAGTCCATCAAAGATTTGGCTTTGTGATAAGATGTTGGTGTTATAATGGGTACATAGGCTGTCTATGACCTCATTAGGAAGTTTCCTTTGAATGATTAGCTTTGTAAGCCACTCTGCACTTGCTACAGGTACTTTTGTACTGAGGGCTTTGATGATTGATTCTATAGACAATCGAAATGATTGTAGTGATTCATAACTTTTATTTGGAGCGGGTAAATCCAATAATTTGTATGAGAGACGGGCAATTGCAGTCTCCTTATCACTGTAGTTATCTTGTAACAACTGTAAGGCATGGTCGTAATCATCATCTGTTAATGACAAATTAGCAATGACCTGCCTTGCCTCTCCCTGTAACTGGCCTTGTAAATATTGAAACTTTGTCGCTTTTTTGAGAGAAGCTTGGAGTTGATTATAGAATCAAAGGCTCTCCAGAAGGTATCCCAATCGTCTTCATCCTTGCCCTCAAAATATGGTAAATGTACCTTTGGGAGCTCTGCTGCTATATGTGTAATAGTTGCATGCTCTGTTGAGTGGATGATGAGCTCACATGGATTGGTTCCTGCTCGAGATATTTGTTGGATTAAAGGATCAAGTTGATCTTGGATTTTATCTTCATACATTGTCATTTCAGCAATGATTTCATGAAGGTCCCTTCGGGATAAATCTGCAGTAGTAGCCATTTCTGTTAGATAAATCTCTGCATGGCTTTGATTTGTTTACTTCAACAGCTGATTTTACTCTGTTATTCAGAATTATTAAATCAGGAGATGGTGTCTAGCCAACTTTGACATTTGTCAATCAGTTGAGTTAGGTGATTTTGTAGACCAATAAGTGTCCTCCTATTTCCTGTTTCAGCTGCTGGTGGAATACTGTCAGCCATTTTGACCTTTTCCGAGTTTCGGAGATTCCGAGATATTTTCTTTTTTCTGATAAATATTTGTGATGTTAATGAGTTTGATAAATGAGCTTTCCTGTCTACTTAGGTAATGATTCAAAGATCGTCCTTCATTTCCTCCCTGGAATCTGGTTGTAGCAGGTGTTCAATTATCAAAAGTACTGTGATAATTTGATTTGTGACCCGAATGCACCAAGTTGGTAAATCCTGTAATAATTTTTTAAAAATAGTAAATGTCACTATTTTTGCAAAGTTATTACAAGATCTGTTACCCTAATAGATGCTTGATAAAATACAGTAGAATGCCTACTGGTTTTACCTGTAATAGGGTTTGATATAGTTGATTATGGATAATTTGTAATGAAATGCTCATACAGTGATAAAAATTTTTTTTAAAGAATATTATGTAATGAGCAGCACTGAAAATCAGTTGATTAGAGATAATGTTAGATAATACACTTAAATATGTATGTATGTTACCACAAGTGAGGTAGATAATAGTATATATGATTAATATGCAGTTGTCTTTGACACTGATAGATTAAGTACTGTGGTTTCTTAACACAGAACAAATTAATATATGAATGCTTACTAGTTAATGGATATGGTGGCTTAAGCCACTGCAAACAATTTGTTTACTTAGATATATAGCTATGATAAATATTGGCTGATAGCTAGGTTAGGCTAGAATATGTAAAAATTATTCCAATGCAAAAATCAAGAAGTTTCTTATGTATTTGCTGG
>WNGS01046002.1:45713-58213 GCA_020271785.1 Procambarus virginalis
TATCACATGAGATTATTCTCTCGTCATGCTTAACAATCACGAAAAAATCAGTTATCTTGAGGTTATCTTGAGTTGATTTCGGGGCTTTTTTTTTAGTGTCCCCGTGGCCCGGTCCTTGACCAGGCCTCCACCCCCCAGGAAGCAGCCCGTGACAGCTGACTAACACCCAGGTACCTATTTTACTGCTGGTGACAGGGGCATAGGGTGAAAGAAATTCTGCCCATGTTTCTCGCTGGCGCCCGGGATCGCACCCGGGACCAACAGGATCACGCGTCCAGTGTTCTGTCAGCTCTCAAGCCACCTGCTCCCCCAAAGAGTGCCAAATACCTTAAGTATCGAAAGCAGCCAGTAACACAATCCTTAACAATCTGAAAATGCAATGTAAATGTCAGATTAAGAGAATTTGTGAATTTATAGTGCCACTTGGCACTTAAATCCATAGCTTCCCTAACTTCTGGCACTCGGGTATTGCTGCCTCAATATTGTTCTCTATCACTCAGCTGTGAAACTTGTTCATAGTAATATGAAAGTCTAACTCCAACTGACCAGTCGTGGAACAGTTGACTAGAGCGCAATCTGGGAACATTCAAAGCATATAACTTCGAACCCTAATCACGGTTTCAAATCCCTTGTGGATTTGTTCATGAAATTAAGAATTGAAAATACACCGTAATTCCTAAAATCTCTCTCTGAAATACTCCCCTGATCATTTTCACTCATCGAGCAGGTAATATTTTACACAATAAAAGAGCTGACTCGCTCACAGGCAAACAACAGAGAAAACACCACAGGTGCACAAAGGCCACAAACAAATGCAAAGGCAATAACCCTCCTGTACCCTTTCAGGCGAGATTAAAAATACAGCTTGTAACTTGTATACAATACAGCAGGGAGAGTGAAAGTATATGCAGCAGTGACTGATATGCCGTTTTGCATTTCAACAAGTTTCCACAGCAACAGTTAGGATACAGCACTGAACAGCTGGACAGGTCTGGAAAGTAGCAGCTGTGATCCAATAGTAAACAGCAGAAGAATATCAATAACATCCGGGGAGTTCACGGAGAACAGCTGAACCAGGTGTTGCCCAACAATAGTTAACTTGGTCAGAAGAGTAACAGGTAAAACAGGCCTCAGACAGTCAGCAAATTAAAGTGTAAATTATAGTCGTTATCCAACAATCACCCCCCCCCCTCCCTTTTCCCTCCACCCCTCACTAAATCATGACTTTGAATGTACATATAAAACAAATAATATCTCGGAAGAGGCGTTACAGCCCCGCTCTGTGCCAGGTAAGTCCACTACGGGGCTCACCATCGCCCGGGCTACTTTGGAACTTTTGTCTAGTAGCTGAATCTGAAACAACAACCGAAGAATGCCTATTGAGCCATACACGAGGCAGCTCCTATTTATATCATCTAACCTTCATTTATTGATATATATATATATATATAGATATATATCTATATATATAATATATATCTCTATATATATATATAACTCTCATATATCTATATATATATACTCTCTATATATATCTCTATATATATATATATATACTATATATATCTCATCAGGATGTTAGGGTTGAAGGGTAGGGGGGAGTAGGGTGGTGGAGGGAGGTGATGGGATAGGTGGGCGTGAAAGAGGCAGGGGGTGGGGGTAGAGAGGGGGGGGGTTCTCTATATTCCCTCGTTGAAACAATCCAGCGATCCAACGTCTAGTATGTAATTTGTTCCATAAAATAATACGCTTATTTCCACTCTAGCCCGTTCGTGCCACTCCGTAAGAAATACGACTGTTTTGCCTCGCCAGAGACGTACGAATCCACTCAATCCACTCATCCTATCAAGGCCGAGGCCGGCCCAAAATGTCAATATTACGCCTCCTTTAATTAAAACCAATACGTCGCATTTTTACGGATTGGGCGACTACTACGAAAATAAATGTCCAGACTGAACACCAGATAGCTGACCAGCCAATCACTGTCCAGTTAAGTAAATATACAAACTATCTCGCCAAACCAGTCAGTAATTAGTCCGGCAGCCAATCACCTTGCTTGCCAGTCCAGTGACTAACTGCAAGCAAGGCAAGATTCCGGTCAATGAGTTAGACAGGCACTCTGTGAGTTAGGAAGACAGTGAGGTGAGACAGACCAGCCAGACGGTCTATGAGGTATAGCAGACAGTGGAGCCGACAGACCTCCAGTCAAGAAGACAGGCAGCCAGCGAGGTAGACAGGCGGGAGTATTCAGGTAAACAGAACTAGACAAGCACCCAATGAGAGAAATAATTTATCAATAAGGAGTAAGAGGCTATAAACAGACAATGAGGTTGGCAGGCATTGAAGCTGGACAGATAAGCAGGTGATGAGGTAGACAGACAGCCAGTGAAGTAGACAGACGAGCCAGTGAGGGTAGAACAGACAGCCAGTGAGGTAGACAGACAGCCAGTGAGGTAGACAGGCTGCAAATACGACCGAGGGAACGTAAGCTGTAAGATTTGCCGTGTTTGGAGTAATTACTGCACATGTTTACACCAAGGTTGATTACCAGCCCAACCTCGCTTGTGCCGTTGTATCCGGGTGCCCTAAAGGTCCGCTCCTACTCCTACTCCCTCACCATCATACGTTTGTATCCGGGCGCCCTCGAGGTCCTCTTCTACTCCCTCATACATACGTTGTATCCGGGCGCCCTCGAGGTCCTCTTCTACTCCCCCACACATACGTTGTGTCCGGGCCCCTCGATGTCCTCTTCTACTCCCTCATACATACGTTGTATCCGGGCGCCCTCGAGGTCCTCTTCTACTCCCTCATACATACGTTGTATCCGGGCGCCCTCGAGGTCCTCTTCTACTCCCCCACACATACGTTGTATCCGGTCCCCCTCGGGGTCCTCACCTGTAGCTACTCCCTCACACACACATATCTCACACAAGCGCTATCCTATAGCACTCGTATAGCAATCCTGAAAGTGACCATGGAAACCCAATAGTGAAACAAAGACCTCTGCAATCATTTTTGGGATTCCAATAGTCACTTTGAATCGTTAAAGTGGAATTTTTGGAATCCCAAAAAGTGAATAGAAGACTTCCTTTAAACATGACTAGGATTCTTGAAAGTGACTATGGGAATCCTGTAAGATATTGTAGGAATCCTGGAAGATATTGTAGGAATCCTGTAAGATAATGTAGGAATCCTGTAAGATAATGTAGGAATCCTGTAAGATACTGTAGGACTTCTGTAAGATACTGTAGGAATCCTGTAAGATACTGTATGACTTCTGTAAGATACTGTATGACTTCTGTAAGATACTGTAGGAATCCTGTAAGATAATGTAGGAATCCTGTAAGATACTGTAAGAATCTTGTAAGATACTGTATAAGAATCCTGTAAGATACTGGGTAGGAATCCTGGAAGATATTGTAGGAATCCTGTAAGATAATGTAGGAATCCTGTAAGATAATGTAGGAATCCTGTAAGATACTGTAGGAATCCTGTTAAGATATTGTAGGCTCTGTAAGATATTGAGGAATCGTAGATATAGGAAATCGTAAAGAATCCTGTCAAACAGTAGTACATGTAGGAATCCTGTAAGATTGGTAGAATCTGTAAGATTACTGTAAGAATCCTGTAAGATATGCTAGGATTCCTGTAAGAATACTGTAGGAAACCTAAAAACTATTTTGAAATCGGTGAGTATTTGGAAATATTTTGGAACTATTAGGTTCATTACGAGTTCTTTATTACGACGTTCTATATAATGAGCCCCATATTAAGAGCCACTGTTTAGAGCCCCAGTGTTAAGAGCCCATAAGAGCTCATATTACGGCTCCATATAAAGCCCCATATTATGAGCACCAATATTACATACTCTCCAATACGGACCATTATTATAGCACCAGTATTAAAAAGCCGTTGTCTGGCATGCTCGAGGACCAAGCCCGTGGCGTGGCGACAGACAGCCAGACAGACGACAGAACAGCAAACAGACAAAGGCACAGACAGACAGACGACAGACAGACAGACAGGACACACCACGGGTTGTAAGCAGTGTTTTGGTGTTGTAAAAGCTTATTGTAGCCCCTTAACATTAGTGTATTGTGGGGGTCGCTGTGGGTGGTAGACGGGGGAACTGACTGTGTGATGGATCAGTTGGTAACGTGATGATTGTACGGATGTTATTCTACGAAACCTCTACCATCTTCCTTTAATCAAGGCTGGCTTAGGCGGTATTTACTAAAACGTTTACGACCTTCGAAGCGCTCCGGAAAGATAGCCTATGACAATAGTATTCTTGAGTTGCACAAAAAAACTTTCCAAACTGTGTAAGCTTTTGATAAAGTTTACCATGATCGAGGCCAGTCTTCACTATAATGTTGATGGATTTCCAGCATGTATATAGATACATAGATATGCTTGTGATGTGTTGATAGATGAATTTGATGTGTTGATTGAAAGATTTGATGCGTTGATATTGGGTTTGATGCGTTGATTGATTTCCTTGTATATGTGATAGTTGTATTATGTATGTGATAGATGGTATTGTATATGTTTGATGCACTATTATATATTGACGCATGAACTATTATATTACATTTATTCTCGAGTTAAATCCGTTGAACATCGTACTATTATTCACCTTACAAACCTGTACACCGTTTCCTGCAAGCAAGGTGGTTTGACACCCTATTCAGAAACAGTTTACGATGTTTCCAAACGTTTCAGCCCATGGTTTATTAACGCGCGGACAAAGATTAGGAAAGCTTAGTATTGCAAGCTGGACGCTAATGCCTGCCTATGAACTCCCAACATCCTCTGCCACATATAGGCGAGTGGCATACGTAGCAGGCTAATCCTGATTGTTTGCTAGTTACTTCCTTTAGGAAATATAAAACATGACAGTTGAGCCCACACACATCCACCTGCCTTTGCACATCCTGATTTTGGTTGGGGGGATGGGAGTGTTGAGGGGAGGGGTATGATGGCTCTCGGTAGAGGCCAGTTTCTTTAGTGTTGATGCTAGGCATTTGATGCACGGAGTGCCAATGCTCGATGAAATGGCGTGGTACCAAGTGGGTACTACTGTATTTGTCTGTTAAGGTCGCTCACCGCGGTGGTATAATTTAATTTTTTTTTTCCCCATTATTTGAAAGTCCTCTGGGAGGTAAATTTAGGGGAAAGCTCGGCTCACTCGTAGAGTACAAGCCCACAATTTTGTAGCTAAACTTAGCATCGTGTGATTACAAAGCGAGTCTTATTAGCCAGGAAACTTTTCAGCCATTTAGCGCTATTAGGCAATGTCCAAGGACTTCACCGGGAAAAGTTACTTGACCACTTGCTTAATAGGCCTCTCTGCTCATTCTCTCTCTCTCTTCTCTCTCTCTCTCTCTTCTCTCTCTCTCTCTCTCTCTAGGCGAGACGTCGCTAGAGCTACGCAGAGCAGGGGAGCGAGGAGAGAGGGGAGAGGGATAGAGGGCGAGAGAGCGCGAGAGAGATGCGAGCGCATCGCGAGCGGAGAGATCGACTCGCGCTAGGCTAGAGATCACGATCGAGCTCATGCTCTGGGCTATAGAGTGTGTCTCTCGTGCTCTCTATCTCTAGCTCGCTATACTCTCTTCGCTATAGCGCTCTCTATTCTGCTATTCTCTCTCTCTATAGAGCTCTCTCTCTTTTTCACATTCTCCACTCCTTTCAGCTCTAACCTATGAGTCTAGCACTTGGCCTCTGGCTCAAAATTCTTATTATAACCAGAGACGCATCTTCTGGGTGGGGGGGGGGGGGGGGATGTTTGGATGTGTCCTCCCACACATACAATGCTTTTTTACCCTGTTCTTGTGTATGTGTCGTATGTGTCGTATGTGTCCCCTATTCTTAGCTCCCTTCTTGTCTTGGCCAACCAAGTTATTTGTTTATACATCTCTCCCTCAGACCCACCCACCACCTCCTGTTCTCAATTCAATTCTTTTCAGCTGGTTTCTTTCAGCCTTTTCTCTGTTCTGTTCCTCCGGTTATCGGTTCTCACTATCCGTTCTCCGATCCATATTTTCCATCTTTTCTCATTTTTTTTATCTCTTTGTCTATCTCATTCTGTCTGTCCGGTATTTAGCCTGTTAATTTTGTTTGTCTATCCTTTCTTAACCTGTTATTTCAATCTATTTCATTTCATCTGTTCGTTCGTCCTTCTCTTCCGTATGTTATCGTACCCGTTCCTTTCGTATCGTTTCTCTATCTTCCGTTGTCTGTTCCTTTACGTCTATCCTCCCGAATGTTCCTTACACACATCTATTCCACCACGGAACCTTGAAACTTTACCTTTCACATAGTTTGACCTGTCACATATAAGTGAGGGGAAGACGAGGCACCGGGACCGAAATGGAATAACACAATACAAATTTCACGAAGCAACATATCAAACCCAACAATTTCGCTCAACAAAAGGAAGCAACAAAACATCGCAAACCAAAAACTGAATGTAAAAATCCCAGCAGCCACAAAACAAAAAAGTTAAAAAAAAATAAAAAAAAAAAAGTCCCTCTCTCTCTCAAACCAAAAGTGGCGTCAAGCCCAATTGTTAAGTGCAACGTAACGTGCCTGAAGACAACATGACCAAACCATACATCCCCAAAATGAAGAAACGAACAAATCCACAAGGGCCGTGACGGGGATTCGAACCTGCGTCCGAGAGCAGTCGTAAGTAAGTAATTATCAAAAGAAGGCACCAAACCGGGAAGGCTTTGTAGCACCATCAAATGTGCGTGATAATCAGTGGGCGCTAAATATCACCAAGGATGCCAATACGAGAACAAAAACGCATAAGGTGAACGATATCAAAGTATCCGAGTCGCAAAAGAGCCGGTCGGCCGAGCGGACAGCACGCGGGACTTGTGATCCTGTGGTCCCGGGTGCGATCCCGGGCGCCAGCGAGAAACGATGGGCAGAATTTCTTTCACCCTATGCCCCTGTCACCAAGCAGTAAAATAGGTACCTGGGTGTTAGTCAGCTGTCACGGGCTGCTTCTGGGGGGTGGAGGCCTGGTCAAGGACCGGGCCACGGGGACACTAAAAAAAAAGCCCCGAAATCAACTCAAGATAACCGTCACCAAGAATTCTATCGAGGGACAGGTGACCGCGAGGGCGGTCGGAAAGCAAAAGACACGCTCGTCCTGGAGAGAGCAGTCGTAGCTCAGTTAATTAAGGCAGCGTCTAGGATGCTCTCGAACGCAGGTTCGAATCCTCGTCACGGCCCTTGTCGATTTGTTCAGTTGATGCATCACGCTATTGTGACTTCTGTGTGTAAGGAAGAGACGACAACGTTTCGGGCCGTCTTGGACCATTATCGTGTCTTAATTTTCAGACGTGAAGTTTGGTCACCTGGGGCCAGATTCACGAAGCAGTTACGCAAGCACTTACGAACGTGTAAATCTTACCTCAATCTTTGACGGCATTGGTTACATTTATTAAACAGTTTACAAGCATGAAAACTTGCCAATCAACTGTTGTTATTGTTATAAACAGCCTCCTGGTGATTCGGAGCTCATTAACTGTTTAATAATTGTAAACAAACCGTCAAGAAATTGTGAAAAGATGTACAGGTTCGTAAGTACTTGCGTAACTGCTTCGCGAATCTGACCCCAGGTTACTAAGGATTTGGGATGGAACAGATATGATAGATACCTTGAGGAACGGAGGACCTTGAGGAACGGAGCCTCACACTCAGGCTTCATTTGGTTCACTTTTACTCAAACTTTGTGATCTATTCCTTACACAATTTAAAATCCACTTCGATTGACAATTGAGAGGCAGGACCAAAGAGCCAGAGCTCAACCCCCGCAAGCACAACTAGGTGAGTACCTCCCTATTTTACCAGCCCATGCCTCAGCGTTTGTTCTATAACCTGTTATTCTACAGTCGTATTTCTCAAATTCTTGTTGCACAAAATCTGTGTAGACTACATGTCGATTTGTTTACTTCTAATATGTCGGTAATGTTGTCATAGTGATCAAGTATCACAGTATCACTCGATAAGGCGAGCCTCAGGCCGGGCTCGGGGAGTAGAAGAACTCACGAAACCCTCTACAGGTAAGATCCAGGTACGTAGTTGTGAAAGACAAGATCTTCCTGCTAAAATAAAGTTAGCCTAGATTGTGTAGGTCGTTCTTTATCCACATGGCTGCCAATTTAGCTTTTTAGCACACTCTCAGGAGCCTTAATGATGTACCTGGCTTGTACCTGGAGGGGGGCCTGCGGGCCGCTCCAAGCAACAGCCTGGTGGACCAAACTCTCACAAGTCAAGCCTGGCCTCGGGCCGGGCTTGGGGAGTAGAAGAACTCACAGAACCCCATCAACCAGGTATCAACCAGGTACCGATGATGATACTTTTCAAGACGCTAGTGCTCTCTAGTGTGGAATATTGTTAAACAATAACAGCCCTATTTAAAGCTGGAGAAATTGTTGACCTGGAGAACATAAAAATATATTTACTTCCAGAATCAACTCAAATACAAAACTAAATTATCGAGACTGCTTAAAATATCTAAATATATTCTCTAGAGCGCAGGCGGGAGAGATACATAATAATTTACACGTGGAAAATAGTAGAGGGGCTGGTCCCAAACCTGCACACAGAAATAACACCACGTGAGACCAGGAGGCATGGCAGGATGTGCAGAATACCCACGTTGAAAAAGCAAAGGTGCAACAGGTACTCTGAGAGACAATATTTTCAACCATAAGGGGCACACTTGAACACTCTCCGTCTAAACAAATGGGACATAACTAGCCGGCTTCTCTTAGTGTTCAAAGGAGAACTTGATAAAACCCCGCTATTGGCTACCTGGTCAACCGTGTCTTGGATCATTCGTCAGAGTGCTACCAGAGGCCTCTAACACACACTTCCTGACCAGGAGCCAGATTCACGAAGCAGTTACGCAAGCACTTACGAACCTGTCCATCTTTTCTCAATCTTTGGCGGCTTTGTTTACAATTATTAAACAGTTAATGAGCTCCGAAGCACCAGGAGGCTGTTTATAACAATAACAACAGTTGATTGGCAAGTTTTCATGCTTGTAAGATGTTTAATAAATGTAACCAAAGCCGCCAAAGATTGAGGAAAGATGTACACGTTCGTAAGTGTTTGCGTAACTGCTTCGTGAATCTGACCCCAGACCACCAACCACGAGTCCAGGTCAGCTACCGTGCCTTGGGGGGCATCGCTTCCCGGAACCAAGAACAACAGGTACACCCTGGAGCCGGAGTGAGTGCTTGAACCTCAATGAATCTTAGAGCTGCAGTGAGCCGCACACCGTCAATGGGCCGTGGAGCCTCAATGGTCAATGGAACACTGTCGACAGCAAATAGAGGCAATAATAACAGGGTCAAGTCCCACTCTAGGCAAGTCCAGCTCTTGAGACCCAAGCTAACAATGGGGACTCGGGCAAGGCAGTCCAAACTATCAACATCTAATGCTTCGTTAATGGCCACTTCTCTGGCAAGGGAGACTCCGAGTATGTGTACCTGGTTGATACCTGGTTGATGGGGTTCTGGGAGTTCTTCTACTCCCCAAGCCCGGCCCGAGGCCAGGCTTGACTTGTGAGAGTTTGGTCCACTAGGCTGTTGCTTGGAGCGGCCCGCAGGCCCACATACCCACCACAGCCCGGCTGGTCCGGAACTCCTTGGAGGAATAAATCTAGTTTCCTCTTGAAGATGTCCACGGTTGTTCCGGCAATATTTCTTATGCTTGCTGGGAGGACGTTGAACAACCGTGGACCTCTGATGTTTATACAGTGTTCTCTGATTGTGCCTATGGCACCCCTGCTCTTCACTGGTTCTATTCTGCATTTTCTTCCATATCGTTCACTCCAGTACGTTGTTATTTTACTGTGTAGATTTGGGACCTGGCCCTCCAGTATCTTCCAGGTGTATATTATTTGATATCTCTCTCGTCTTCTTTCTAGTGAGTACATTTGGAGAGCTTTGAGACGATCCCAATAATTTAGGTGCTTTATCGCGTCTATACGTGCTGTATATGTTCTCTGTATTCCCTCTATTTCAGCAATCTCTCTCTGCTCTGAAGGGGAAGTGAGTACTGAACAGTACTCAAGACGGGACAGCACAAGTGACTTGAAGAGTACAAGCATTGTGATGGATCCCTGGATTTGAAAGTTCTCGTAATCCATCCTATCATTTTTCTGGCTGTCGCAATATTTGCTTGGTTATGCTCCCTAAACGTTGGTAGTCGTCAGACATCATTATTCCCAAATCCTTTACATGCTGTGTTTCCTACTATGGCACATTTGATTGTGTTTTGTACTCTGTATTATGTTTAAGGTCCTCATTTTACCGTACCTGAGTACCTGGAATTTATCATTGTTAAACATCATGTTATTTTCTGATGCCCAGTCGAAAACTTTATTAATATCAGCTTGAAGTTTTTCAATGTCTTCAGCCGAGGTAATTTTCATACTGATTTTTGTGTCATCTGCAAAGGATGATACGAAGCTGTGACTTGTATTTTTGTCTATATCTGATATGAGAATAAGGAAAAGCAGCGGTGCAAGGACTGTACCCTGAGGTACAGAGCTTTTAACTGCACTTGGACTAGATTTTATATGGTTGACCGTTACTCGCTGAGTCCTGTTTGACAGAAAACTGAGTATCCAGCGTCCTACTTTACCGGTTATTCCCATTGACTTCATTTTGTGTGCTATCACGCCATGGTCACATTTATCGAAAGCCTTTGCGAAGTCCGTGTATATCACATCAGCATTCTGTTTTCTTCTAATGCCTCAGTGACTTTATCGTAGTGCTCAAGTAGCTGTGAGAGGCACGATCTTCCCGCTCGAAATCCATGTTGGCCTGGGTTGTGAAGGTCATTGGTCTCCACATACACTCACACGCATGTGTACTACATACACTCACACGCACCTACACCAACACTCACACGACAATGGGCAGTTTCTTTCACTCTGATGGTCTGTTCACCTAGCAGTAAATAAATACCTGGGAGTTAGACGGCTGCTACGGGCTGCTTCCTGGGGATGTGTGTACTCACCTAGTTGTGCTTGCGGGGGTTGAGCTCTGGCTCTTTGGTCCCGCCTCTCAACCGTCAATCAACTGGTGTACAGATTCCCGAGCCTATTGGGCTCTATCATATCTACATTGGAACTGTGTATGGAGTCAGCCTCCACCATGTGTGTGTGTGTGTGTGTGTGTGTGTGTGTGTGTGTGTGTGTGTGTGTGTGTGTGTGGTGTGTGTGTGTGTGTGTGTGTGTGTGGGGGTGGGTGTGTGTGTGTGTGTGTTAGAGATATATATGTAGTAGATATAAAAGAGGAAATATAGATGGGTTAGAAAGGCGGGGTCCAAGAGCTAATAGCTTGATTCTGTAGATACAAAAACCACAAAATACAAGAGCGATATGAGGGCAGACACGAGCCGGGATAGTACAGAATGAAGGGAAGTTGCCCAATCACTTCAGACAGAAGAGAACGCAACAGCAAACAGGGGACAACAAAAGTATTATATGAACCCCTGGAGCAAGATTCGAGAGCAGAAACAGCAGAAGCCGCAGCAGTAGGCTGAGCAGCAGCAAAAGCAGGACCTAGCTAAGCAAGAACAGCAGGAGGACCAGCAACAACAAGGAAGAGCTGGAACAGCAGCAACGGGAGGAACAGCAAGTGCAACAGGAGCAGCAGCAACAAGGAAGAGCTGGAACAGCAGCAGGAACAGCAGCAACAGCAGGAACAGCAAGTGCAACAGGAGGAGCAGCAACAAGGAAGAGCTGGAACAGCAGCAGGAGGAACAGCAAGTGCAACAGGAGGAGCAGCAACAAGGAAGAGCTGGAACAGCAGCAGCAACAGCAACAACAGGAGGAACAGCAAGTGCAACAGGAGGAGCAGCAACAAGGAAGAGCTGGAACAGCAGCAGCAGCAGCAACAGGAGGAACAGCAAGTGCAACAGGAGGAACAGCAAGTGCAACAGGAGGAGCAGCAACAAGGAAGAGCTGGAACAGCAGCAGCAACAGCAAGTGCAACAGGAGGAGCAGCAACAAGGAAGAGCTGGAACAGCAGCAGGAGCAGCAACAGGAGGAACAGCAAGTGCAACAGGAGCAGCAGCAACAAGAAAGAGCTGGAACAGCAGCAACAGGAGCAGGGAGAATAACCAGGAGAGGGCTGAAGGAGGCTTCTGGGTGCACATTACCAATTGGTCACGGTACAACCCGTTGTCTGGGCTCCCGGTCTGCCTCTTCCTCCTCCTCCGTTGCTGCTCCTGTTGCTGCTCCTGTTGCTGCTCCTGTTACCGCTCTACCTGCTCCTCTTGCTGTTGCTGCTTCTGCGACAGTTCCTATTGCTGTTACTGCTGCTCAAACTGCTGCGTGTGTTGATGTGTGTGGTCGTGTTCCTTGCTGCTGTCTGTCCGCTACTGTTCCCGTTGGCGCTGGAACTGCTACTCTTGACCCTGCTGCAGCTGCAGCAGCTGCTGCAACAGTGGAGGACTACCAGCTGGCC
>WNGS01046008.1:0-20205 GCA_020271785.1 Procambarus virginalis
GGTAAAGAAACTGTAATAATTATTGAAGGGGGAATATTTTCTACGACGTTTCGTTCTACTCTGGAAGATCTTCAAGGTAAGGACGAATATACAAGGTACAAATTTATCTTAGATATACATATGAAAAAGATAAAGTTTGTTGTGAGGTCAGGTGATTGTCACCCATCTCCATTATTTCCCCTATTATCCCCATATTTCCTCACCTATGTGTGATTATTTCACCTTACCAACCCACACAACTTGACCCACATTTCATGAAAAGCTGAGGCATTGAGACTGACAATAAGTCTTGTTCTTGATCTCGCATCACTTAAATCAATTGGTGACAAGAAATGAGCACCATACACACAAGTCTTGGAAGACATGTCTTAGGGAATGTCTTGGGGGGGGGAGGACAAGTCTTGGGGGGAAAAGTCTTGAGGACAAGTGAAGTCTTGAAATATACACACAGGCCAAACACTGTGTTGTTACTGAAATTAGAGGGAGGAAAGAGCAAGGAGGCTGGGAGATGGAAGGAAGAATAGGAGGGATGGAGAGAGGGTAAAGGAGAGAAGGAGAATATGAGATGGGGGGTGGGAAGGTAGGGAAGAAGGATGTAATAGGTACAAGGAGGAGGAGGATCAAAGAAATGAGGAAGGGAAGTAATGACGGAATGAATGACAGTCATGAGAGTGGAAGCCAGTTTGTGAGGGACAGCTGGGAGATGAGAGAGATGAGGAACGACAGGTGAGGAAAGTGACCATTGGGGAGAGGAGGACGGTGATTGATGATAGGGGTTATAAGGAAAAAGAAGGATAATGAGGAACACAAAATATGATCAGGAAAAGAAGAAGGCACACTCAGGAGAGGAGTGACAGTGCACGAAATATGAGAATAATGAGTGATGTGAGGAGACGGAAGAGAAGCAGCTGGAAACGCGAAATAATAAGCAAATAATTCAGAGCAGTGAAAAGTGGAAAATCAGAAAGCAGAATCGGAAAATAATGGACCAAAAAAAAATCCCTGCCACGCCAAAGGGGAAGTCGGACATCAAAGTGATCCCGTGATTCGCCCCTTGAATAAAACGCCTCCAAGAAGTCTTCGCGACACAGGAAGAAATGTTTATAAAGGCTTCTAAGGAGGGAATATAAAGCTTCAAACCGGCTTACCAGCTGGGATGAAAGGACCTGTGCTTGTCTTCCTCATTCTCTGAGAATTCAAAACTTGCTCAATTGCAAATATAAGATAAATGTGGGGGAATTGACCTGTGAGATTTAAATACATATTTAAGTTTATATTAATTTATATAGTAATTTATATTTTATGTTAATTTATATTTTCGATAAACTGTTTGGATGTTTAAAGTGGACTGTATAATATATAAATTCTCACAAATGGCTTCCTTACACATTCTGGGGAGTTTATGGTTTATTTATGTAGTCCTCAATATAAATTATTGGTTAATAGACATTCACTACATATATTATTTAACTAAGTGGGGAAGCCATATCTCTATAGTTATATCCTAGACAACCAGTATAAGCATGGAAGATCACACCAAATAATCCTCGTGGCTGGCTGGCTGGCTGGCTGGCTGGCTGGCTGGCTGGCTGGCTGGCTGGCTGGCTGGCTGACTGACTAGCTGGCTGGCCATCAACACCATGTACTGGTGTGCTAGGTAACTAGTATTAACTTCTGTTAATACTAGGTAGTAACTAGTATCTGTTAATACTAGGTAACTTCTGTTATACCAGTCAAAGGGCACTTACAATAAATAGTAGGAGCCTAATTATGACAGCAATATCCGAGGAAATATTGGGATTATTTATGAGATAAAGACCAAGGAATATTTACCCTGTTTTTGGTTTAGTCTCGTGTCCTAAACAGGCTTCAGCCTATATATCCACCTACTTCTATGGCCAGGAAAGCACTAAAATGATAAACGGGTTTCGGTAAGACACTTCCCTTGATAGTAGACGTAGTTGCGTGTTGATAATGGAAGCACTTTACTCTCCACAACAAAGATCAAAAGGAGTTTCTGAGGAGCTTGAAGTGAGCTCCACTCGAAACTAAGATAATAAAGTAATGACGACTGACTCTGCTGGTCCTCTCCCAGTCAATCATCCAGCGTCTTGTTCAGTTGTGTCAAGAAGTAGTTCAAGGACTCACATTTACTCTATTTTGGTACTGATAATTAAGTTGATTCAAGGGGAAATGTGTTCGTGATGTTCACAGTCCAGAGACTGCTGTATTAAGAACTGATTCCCAATATTAGGCTGGTGAATTTAATGACATGTGGCAATGGTATCTCGTTTTCTACGGGAGGAAATTTCCACTGTGCTCTCGTTTTCTATGAGTTATTAAAACACTATTTCTAGGGTTAATTTTGTATTATACAACAGCAGTGATATTATCAGCCTATTGTATTAAATGTTAGTAAATTGTGTCGTTTTTTCCGTCAATACAGATGCTACGAGAAGCATTATAAAAGGTATTATGAGGTATAATGAGTTTGATATAATGAGTTTATGAGGTATGAAGTATAAAATTGATAGAATGACTATAAATATAACCATATATTTATATTGACCTGTGAAGAGCAGATTCAAAGTTGAAGTACACTTGGGGTTAGGTCGAGTTACTCGTTCCTGTTAGACCCTCGTGTTCCAGCAGACACCTGGCTGGTGTTCCAGCAGACACCTGGATAATGTTCCAGCAGACACCTGGCTGGTGTTCCAGCAGACACCTGGCTGGTGTTCCAGCAGACACCTGGCTGGTGTTCCAGGAGACACCTGGATGGTGTTCCAGCAGACACCTGGATGGTGTTCCAGCAGACACCTGGATAATGTTCCAGCAGACACCTGGCTGGTGTTCCAGCAGACACCTGGATGGTGTTCCAGCAGACACCTGGATGGTGTTCCAGCAGACACCTGGATGGTGTTCCAGCAGACACCTGGATGGTGTTCCAGCAGACACCGGGATGGTGTTCCAGCAGACACCGGGATGGTGTTCCAGCAGACACCTGGATGGTGTTCCAGCAGACACCTGGCTGGTGTTCCAGCAGACACCTGGCTGGTGTTCCAGCAGACACCTGGCTGGTGTTCCAGCAGACACCTGGATGGTATTCCAGCAGACACCTGGCTGGTATTCCAGCAGACACCTGGCTGGTGTTCCAGCAGACACCTGGATGGTGTTCCAGCAGACACCTGGATGGTGTTCCAGCAGACACCTGGATGGTATTCCAGCAGACACCTGGCTGGTGTTCCAGCAGACACCTGGCTGGTGTTCCAGCAGACACCTGGCTGGTGTTCCAGCAGACACCTGGCTGGTGTTCCAGCAGACACCTGGCTGGTGTTCCAGCAGACATCTGGTGTTCCAGCAGACACCTGGCTGGTGTTCCAGCAGACACCTGGCTGGTGTTCCAGCAGACATCTGGTGTTCCAGCAGACACCTGGCTGGTGTTCCAGCAGACACCTGGCTGGTGTTCCAGGAGACACCTGGCTGGTGTTCCAGCAGACACCTGGATGGTGTTCCAGCAGACACCTGGATAATGTTCCAGCAGACACCGGGATAATGTTCCAGCAGACACCGGGATGGTGTTCCAGCAGACACCGGGATGGTGTTCCAGCAGACACCTAGCTGGTGTTCCAGCAGACACCTGGATGGTGTTCCAGCAGACACCTGGATGGTGTTCCAGCAGACACCTAGCTGGTGTTCCAGCAGACACCTGGATGGTGTTCCAGCAGACACCTGGATGGTGTTCCAGCAGACACCTGGATAATGTTCCAGCAGACACCGGGATAATGTTCCAGCAGACACCGGGATGATGTTCCAGCAGACACCGGGATAATGTTCCAGCAGACACCTGGATGGTGTTCCAGCAGACACCGGGATAATGTTCCAGCAGACACCTGGATGGTGTTCCAGCAGACACCTGGCTGGTGTTCCAGCAGACACCTGGCTGGTGTTCCAGCAGACACCTGGCTGGTGTTCCAGCAGACACCTGGCTGGTGTTCCAGCAGACACCTGGCTGGTGTTCCAGCAGACACCTGGATGGTGTTCCAGCAGACACCTGGATGGTGTTCCAGCAGACACCTGGATGGTGTTCCAGCAGACACCTGGATGGTGTTCCAGCAGACACCTGGATAATGTTCCACCAGACACCTGGATGGTGTTCCAGCAGACACCTGGATAATGTTCCAGCAGACACCTGGATAATGTTCTAGCAGACACCTGGATGCTGTTCCAGCAGACACCTGGATGGTGTTCCAGCAGACACCTGGATGGTGTTCCAGCAGACACCTGGATATTGTTCCAGCAGACATCTGGATAATGTTCCAGCAGACACCTGGATGGTGTTCCACCAGACACCTGGATGGTGTTCCAGCAGACACCTGGATAATGTTCCACCAGACACCTGGATGGTGTTCCAGCAGACACCTGGATAATGTTCCACTAGACACCTGGATGGTGTTCCAGCAGACACCTGGATAATGTTCCAGCAGACACCTGGATAATGTTCCAGCAGACACCTAGATGGTGTTCCAGCAGACACCTGCATAATGTTCCAGCAGACACCTGCATAATGTTCCAGCAGACACCTGGATAATGTTCCAGCAGACACGTAGATGGTGGTGTTACCAGTGAACACAATAGCGGGCTACATATGGTTCCTTCAACAAGTATGAATAATGATGATTATTATCATCATATATATCATCAGATCACATAAGAATTTAACATGACAGATAATGTGATAATTACATTCAACAGTGTGAAAGTATTGCCTTGCAATGTCAATGGCAATTTATATTACGTGACAACCCTGCAACAGACACCGTAACGGTCCCTATGATTCTTCTGTTACAACTGCTAACAAGGGTGTTACATGTTATATTATCTACTATATAATCTAAATCTATCTACTATATAATCTAAATATATTTCCTATATAATCTAAATATATCTCCTATATAATCTAAATATAATCTATTATACATAATCTACAATCTACATCTATTCTACATTGTTATAACGCTTTTATGACGGATTAGGACGTTGTTACAACTTGCTATATTGGTTGTTATAACTTGTTAGATGTTAAAACTTGTTCGGACGTCGTAACAACGTTGAAGTTTCGTCGTGTTTCAGCAGTTTTTTTTATAAATAACCTAACACTTATCAGGTCCGTTTTGGACTTGATAAAGGGCCCAGGAAGGTCCAAACGTCGTCTGTTTCATTTCAAATGTGTGGTTGTTGTTGTTATAGATTCAGCTACTCGGAACAGGTTCCAAGTAGCACGGGCTATGGTGAGCCCGAACAAATGTGTGGGGTTGTGTGTGTTATTTGTTTCAGTCGCGCTATTGTGACTTGTTCCCTGCATCGGAGAACCTGATCGAGAGGGATCTATATCCTAACATACTTTATATTTAATATGCGAAACTAAATAAGGTACCTATGCTTATAAATTAGAATATTCCATGTTGAAGGACAGACGCCTGGAGCTAGCCTCACCCAATTTTTAATATACATTGTTTTTGAATGTATGTTATTTGCATGCGTGTGTCGGGGATTGCATACAAAAAAGTACCCTGTGACATGATGCTAAATATATCCCCGACGAATCTTGCAATAGCATTCCAGTTCGAAAAATAATAATATAATTATATATATATAACTTATATTGTAAAACATTACGCCCTGATCACGCCACATTTAAGAAAAATTCAATCACAATACGGGGCGTTTACAAGCCAGATGGACCAGCGACGCATGCACCGCCACAATACACCTTCCCCCTCTCACTGCATCCACAGTTCGAGTCATGACCCTCCCAATATTCTCGTATCGAGAGAGAGAGAGAGAGAGAGAGAGAGAGAGAGAGAGAGAGAGAGAGAGAGAGAGAGAGAGAGAGAGAGAGAGAGAGAGAGAGAGAGAGGGAGATACCTAGGATGTCCTGGTGAATTACAGGTAACCTACCTAGTATCTACAAACGAGGACAAGGTATCTACAAACTAGGCAAGCTCATGTTATAAATTTACATTATAGCAATATGATTACACATCATTTTATGGACTTTATAGGTATAATGTATTCCCCAAATATCTTTGTAAATCAGCTGCATTTAGCCATTCGGATTTTTAGGTGATATAAAGTGCCTTTTGAGACTGTGCTTGAATAACGGAAATTACTTCGAATGCCGAGAGGCAGTTTGGGATATATATATTGGAATATATACATTGAAGAGACGATATATATAACTCCTTTTTGAAAGGTGTCTATATAGTAAGCTGCGGCCCTATGGTGTTATTCATGCCGCTGCCCCATAAGAAGAGAGACACATGCAATCTAAATATACTGGCTGACTCTATATAGCTATAAATAGGCGCGAGAAGTCCCACTACGCCAGTCCCAGAGTAGTTAAGATGCGGGCTCAGGAGCTGGAGGTCAACCCATCGCAAACACCGCCAGGTGTCTCCCCCCCACCCCCCCCCCCACACACACACACACGATATACACACACAAAACACCTTCTTTGCTTTTCGCCTGGAGATAAAAATGCCTTGGAATTTAGACCAGACTGAAGCAAAACATCGATTTTTTTCCCTCGGAACTGAACGCGTCTCGATGTTTGGCGAGTGTCGGGTATATGTTAGGGGCAGGTGTGTGTTGTGATGTGTTTGCTCCGAGTAAATGCAGGTGGTGTTTGATAGAGGAGAAGCAGGTGTGTTTAGGGAGAGTCAGGCGGAGCTTGGTGGTCGTTGGAGAGACAGGTTGTGTTTGATTTGTGTTCGTTGAGGCGAGTCAGGAGAGTTTGACGTTCTTTGGAGAGGCAGGTAGTGTTTCGATGGGTGTTGGACGAGAGGCAGATGTATTTCATGTGTTTGTTGGAGGGAAAACAAACACACACCACACACACCATTATTGCATTAACCACACCCACACTACAAAGTCCACAATACATGAGAGAATACATCAGCCTCAGAACAAGAAAGGCCAGAAAAATACTGGAAAAGTGACCGGTATTAATGTAAGGTAATAAGTCTGAATCAAGACACAGCAAGGTTATTACAGAATAAATCTCCCCTCCCCCTCTCTCTCTCTCTCTCTCTCTCTCTCTCTCTCTCTCTCTCTCTCTCTCTCTCTCTCTCACCTGTAAGAGGTGCGGGCTCTCAGACAGGGCTGTCATAACGTGGGAATGTTTACCTTTAACACCTGTAGCAGGTGAGAGAGAAAAGCAAAGAAAAGCGATCGTGCATTTCCAGCAAATATTTGTTTTCTTCGGCGTGGTCTCTGAAATGCTTTCCGTTCCGATTGGTGTTGCCCAAATGCTTCGGAGAGCTCTTCTGCCTCCCTAATGGTTGCTACTTGTCGCCAACCCCAGTATGTTGGTTGGGCAACATGGCCACATGATGAGGTGCAAGAGAGGTTCTACCCTCACGATGGGCGACAAGTGAGAGAGGTTCCTTCTTCCTACCCTCACAATGAGGTGCGAGTGAGAGAGGGCGTGTGAGAGAGCATCACATCTCTCAGTGTGTTGTCTGGGAGTAAACTTTAGCTCTTGGACCCCGCATGTGCTCATGGCTTTATATAACTCATTATCTTCTGACTCTTAAGTTGTATCATGTATTGTAGTCAGTGTTCCACCTGCTGCTGCTGTAGGGTGTTCCACCTGCTGCTGCTGTAGGGTGTTCCACCTGCTGCTGCTCTAGGGTGTTCCACCTGCTGCTGCTCTAGGGTGTTCCACCTGCTGCTGTAGGGTGTTCCACCTGCTGCTGCTCTAGGGTGTTCCACCTGCTGCTGCTCTAGGGTGTTCCACCTACTGCTGTAGGGTGTTCCACCTGCTGCTGCTCTAGGGTGTTCCACCTGCTGCTGCTCTAGGGTGTTCCACCTACTGCTCTAGGGTGTTCCACCTGCTGCTGCTGTAGGGTGTTCCACCTGCTGCTGTAGAGTGTTCCACCTGCTGCTCTAGGGTGTTCCACCTGCTGCTGTAGTGTTTTCCACCTGCTGCTGTAGAGTGTTCAACCTGCTGCTGTAGTGTGTTCCACCTGCTGCTGTAGAGTGTTCCACCTGCTGCTCTAGGGTGTTCCACCTACTGCTCTAGGGTGTTCCACCTGCTGCTGCTGTAGAGTGTTCCACCTGCTGCTGTAGAGTGTTCCACCTGCTGCTGTAGAGTGTTCCACCTGCTGCTGTAGAGTGTTCCACCTGCTGCTCTAGGGTGTTCCACCTACTGCTCTAGGGTGTTCCACCTGCTGCTGCTGTAGGGTGTTCCACCTGCTGCTGTAGAGTGTTCCACCTGCTGCTCTAGGGTGTTCCACCTGCTGCTCTAGGGTGTTCCACCTGCTGCTGTAGAGTGTTCCACCTGCTGCTCTAGGGTGTTCCACCTGCTGCTCTAGGGTGTTCCACCTGCTGCTCTAGTGTTCCACCTGCTGCTCTAGAGTGTTCCACCTGCTGCTCTAGGGTGTTCCACCTGCTGCTGTAGAGTGTTCCACCTGCTGCTCTAGGGTGTTCCACCTGCTGCTCTAGGGTGTTCCACCTGCTGCTGTAGGGTGTTCCACCTGCTGCTGTAGGGTGTTCCACCTGCTGCTGTAGGGTGTTCCACCTGCTGCTGTAGGGTGTTCCACCTGCTGCTGTAGGGTGTTCCACCTGCTGCTCTAGGGTGTTCCACCTGCTGCTCTAGGGTGTTCCACCTGCTGCTCTAGGGTGTTCCACCTGCTGCTGTAGGGTGTTCCACCTGCTGCTGTAGAGTGTTCCACCTGCTGCTGTAGGGTGTTCCACCTGCTGCTGTAGAGTGTTCCACCTGCTGCTGTAGAGTGTTCCACCTGCTGCTGCTGTAGAGTGTTCCACCTGCTGCTGTAGAGTGTTCCACCTGCTGCTGTAGAGTGTTCCACCTGCTGCTGCTGTAGAGTGTTCCACCTGCTGCTGTAGAGTGTTCCACCTGCTGCTGTAGAGTGTTCCACCTGCTGCTCTAGGGTGTTCCACCTGCTGCTGTAGGATGTTCCACCTGCTCCTGCTCTAGGGTGTTCCACCTACTGCTCTAGGGTGTTCCACCTACTGCTCCAGGGTGTAGTGTAAATATACTCCATTCATTAAGAAGTATACTCCCTTCTTACAGTAATAAGGAATGTAATGGGGTGTATGGCGACAGCCATACACTATTATCTATTTGTATATGTGAGAGATCCATTATCTATTTATATCTGTAAGTGTGTGTGCTCGTCTAAGGTTGGAGGCCAGACGTTGTGGGTTAGCCCCACACACAACTTTGCAGGGGGAATGGTCTAAGGTAAGAAACGGACATAGGCTGGTAGGGGTGGATTCTATTGGTCCTATTAAGTGGGATTAAGGCTCAATATTGAATGCCCCATAAAATCGGAGAAAATGTAGCTGGCCGAGTCCCTCTATTTGTTCAATATACAGTGTGTGTGTGTGTGTGTGTGTACTCACCTAGTTCTCACCTAGTTGTGCTTGCGGGGGTTGAGCTCTGGCTCTTTGGTCCCGCCTCTCAACCGTCAATCAACAGGTGTACAGTTTCCTGAGCCTAATGGGCTCTATCATATCTACATTTGAAACTGTGTATGGAGTCAGCCTCCACCACATCGCTTCCTAATGCATTCCATTTGTCAACCACTCTGACACTAAAAAAGTTCTTTCTAATATCTCTGTGGCTCATTTGGGCACTCAGCTTCCACCTGTGTCCCCTAGTGCGTGTGCCCCTTGTGTTAAACAGCCTGTCTTTATCAACCCTGTCGATTCCCCTGAGAATCTTGAATGTGGTGATCATGTCCCCCCTAACTCTTCTGTCTTCCAACGAAGTGAGGTTTAATTCCTGCAGTCGCTCCTCGTAGCTCATACCTCTCAGCTCGGGTACTAGTCTGGTGGCAAACCTTTGAACCTTTTCCAGTTTAGTCTTATGCTTGACTAGATAGGGACTCCATGCTGGAGCCGCATACTCCAGGATTGGTCTGACATATGTGGTATATAATGTTCTGAAAGATTCCTTACACAAGTTTCTAAAGGCCGTTCTTATGTTAGCCAACCTGGCATATGCTGCTGATGTTATCCTCTTGATATGAGCTTCAGGGGACAGGTCTGGCGTGATATCAACCCCCAGGTCTTTCTCTCTCTCTGACTCTTGAAGTATTTCATCTCCCAAATGATACCTTGTATCTGGTCTCCTGCTTCCTACCCCTATCTTCATTACATTACATTTGCTTGGGTTAAACTCTAACAGCCATTTGTTCGACCATTCCTGCAGCTTGTCCAGGTCTTCTTGAAGTCTCAAGCTGTCCTCCTCTGTCTTAATCCTTCTCATAATTTTGGCGTCGTCAGCAAACATTGAGAGGAATGAGTCTATACCCTCTGGGAGATCATTTACGTATATCAGAAACAGGATAGGTCCAAGTACAGAGCCCTGTGGGACTCCACTGGTGACTTCACGCCAGTCTGAGGTCTCACCCCTCACTGTAACTCTCTGCTTCCTATTGCTTAGGTACTCCCTTATCCACTGGAGCGCCCTACCTGTTACTCCTGCCTGTTTCTCCAGCTTATGCATCAACCTTTTATGGGGTACTGTGTCAAAGGCTTTCCGACAGTCCAAAAAAATGCAGTCCGCCCACCCTTCTCTTTCTTGCTTAATTCTTGTCACCTGATCGTAGAATTCTATCAAGCCTGTAAGGCAAGATTTACCCTCCCTGAACCCATGTTGATGGGTTGTCACGAAGTCTCTTCTCTCCAGATGTGTTACTAGGTTTTTTCTCACAATCTTCTCCATCACCTTGCATGGTATACAAGTTAAGGACACTGGCCTGTAGTTCAGTGCCTCTTGTCTGTCACCCTTTTTGTATATTGGTACTACATTAGCAGTCTTCCATATTTCTGGTAGGTCCCCCGTTTCCAGTGACTTACTATACACTATGGAGAGTGGTAAGCAAAGTGCTCCTGCACACTCTTTCAATACCCATGGCGAGATTCCATCCGGCCCAACAGCTTTTCTCACATCCAGCTCCAATAGGTGCTTTTTGACCTCATCTCTTGTAATTTCGAACCTATCCAAGGTCACCTGGTTTGCTGCCACCTCTCCCAGCGCCGTGATATCTCCCTGTTCTATTGTAAAGACCTCCTGGAACCTTTTGTTGAGTTCTTCACACACCTCTTTGTCATTCTCTGTGTACCTGTCCTCGCCCACCCTAAGTTTAATCACCTGTTCCTTCACTGTTGTCTTCCTCCTGATGTGACTGTGTAGTAGCTTTGGTTCAGTCTTGGCTTTGTTAGCTATATCATTTTCATACCTTTTCTCAGCTGCTCTTCTCACACTGACATACTCGTTCCTGGTTCTCTGGTATCTCTCTCTACTTTCTGGTGTTCTGTTATTACGAAAGTTCCTCCATGCCCTTTTGTTCAGCTCCTTTGCTTTCATACATTCCCTATTAAACCACGGATTCTTCCTTTGCTTCTCTGTTTTTTCCTGTTGGGCTGGGACAAACCTGCTTACAGCCTCCTGACATTTTGGGTGACATAGTCCATCATGTCTTGTACGGACTTGGTTCCGAGTTCTGTGTCCCAATGTATATCCCATAGGAATTTATTCATCTCCTCATAGTTTCCCTTTCTGTACGCCAGCCCTTTGGTTCCCAGTTCTTTTTGGGGGTGATAATTCCTAGCTCAACCAGGTACTCAAAGCTCAATACACTATGATCACTCATTCCCAAGGGGGCTTCCAACTTAACTTCCCTTATATCCGACTCATTTAGGGTAAATATCAAATCAAGCAAGGCTGGTTCATCCCCTCCTCTCATCTTGTCGGTCCCTTTGTGTGTGTGTGTGTGTTGTGTGTGTGTGTGTGGGTGTGTGTGTTTGTATAAAAATGTTTGTTGTGTTTGGATGTGTGTGTGTGTGTGTGTGTACTCACCTATTTGTACTCACCTATTTGTGCTTGCGGGGGTTGAGCTTTGGCTCTTTGGTCCCGCCTCTCAACTGTCAATCAACTGGTGTACAGATTCCTGAGCCTACTGGGCTCTATCATATCTACACTTGAAACTGTGTATGGAGTCAGCCTCCACCACATCACTGCCTAATGCATTCCATCCGTTAACTACTCTGACACTGAAAAAGTTCCTTCTAACGTCTCTGTGGCTCATGTGGGTACTCAGTTTCCACCTGTGTCCCCTTGTTCGCGTCCCCCAGTGTGAATAGTTTGTCCTTGTCTACCCGGTCGATTCCTCTGAGGATTTTGTAGGTTGTGATCATATCTCCCCTTACTCTTCTGTCTTCCAGTGTCGTAAGGTGCATTTCCCGCAGCCTTTCCTCGTAACTCATGCCTCTTAGTTCTGGGACTAGTCTAGTGGCATACCTTTGGACTTTTCCAGCTTCGTCTTGTGCTTGACAAGGTACGGGCTCCATGCTGGGGCTGCATACTCCAGGATTGGTCTTACATATGTGGTGTACAAGATTCTGAATGATTCCTTACACAGGTTCCTGAACGCTGTTCTGATGTTAGCCAGCCTCGCATATGCCGCAGATGTTATCCTTTTATGTGGGCTTCAGGAGACAGGTTTGGTGTGATATCAACTCCTAGATCTTTCTCTCTGTCCGTTTCATTAAGTACTTCATCTCCTATTCTGTATCCTGTGTCTGGCCTCCTGTTTCCACTGCCTAGTTTCATTACTTTGCATTTACTCGGGTTGAACTTCAACAGCCATTTGTTGGACCATTCACTCAGTCTGTCTAGGTCGTCTTGTAGCCTCCTACTATCGTCCTCAGTTTCAATCCTCCTCATAATTTTTGCATCATCGGCAAACATTGAGAGAAACGATTCTATACCCTCTGGGAGATCATTTACATATATCAGAAACAGTATAGGTCCAAGGACTGACCCCTGCGGGACTCCACTCGTAACGTCTCGCCAATCTGAGACCTCACCCCTCACACTGACTCTTTGTCTCCTGTTGCTTAGGTACTCCTGTATCCAACGGAGTACCTTCCCTTTCACTCCAGCCTGCATCTCCAGCTTTTTCACTAGCCTCTTGTGTGGCACTGTATCAAAGGCTTTCTGACAATCCAAAAATATGCAGTCTGCCCACCCTTCTCTTTCTTGCCTTATTTTTGTAGCCTGGTCGTAGAATTCAAGTAACCCTGTGAGGCAGGACCTGCCATCCCTGAATCCATGTTGATGCTGTGTTACAAAGTTCCTTCGCTCCAGGTTTCCACTAGCTTTCTTCGCACAATCTTCTCCATCAGCTTGCATGGTATGCAGGTTAGGGACACTGGCCTGTAATTCAGTGCCTCCTGTCTATCCCCTTTCTTGTATATCGGGACTACATTAGCTGCTTTCCAAATTTCTGGCAGTTCCCCTGTTGCCAGAGATTTGTTATACACTATGGAGAGGTAGGCACAGTTCTTCTGCTCCTTCCTTAAGTATCCAAGGAGAGATTCCATCTGGGCCTATAGCCTTTGTCACATCCAACTCTAGTAAACACTTTCTTACTTCCCCGCTTGTAATCTCAAACTCTTCCAGTGGTTCCTGGTTAGCTATCCCTCTCCTAACTCTGGGATTTCTCCTTGTTCGGGTGAAGACCTCTTGGAATTTCTTATTCTTATTCAGTTCCTCACATACTTCCTTGTCGCTTGTAGTGAATCCTTCTGCCCCTATCCTTAATTTCATAACCTGTTCCTTTACTGTTGTTTTTCTCCTGATGTGGCTATGCAGCAATTTAGGCTGAGTCTTTGCCTTGCTGCGATGTCGTTTTCGTATTGTCTTTCCGCCTCTCTTCTCATCCTGACATATTCATTCCTGGCAATCTGGTATCTTTCTCTGCTCTCCAGTGTCCTGTTATTCCTATAGTTTCTCCATGCCCTTTTACTTTGTTGCTTAGCTAGCCTACATCTCTGATTAAACCATGGGTTTCTCATCTTCATTTCACTGTTTTCCTTTTGGACTGGGACAAACTTGTTTGCTGCTTCCTTGCACTTTTGCGTGATGTAGTCCATCATATCTTGGGCCGTCTTTTCCCTGAGCTCTGTTTCCATGCTATGTCTGTTAGGAATTTTCTTATCTCCTCATAGTTTCCCTTTCGGTATGCTAACCTTTTGGTTTCAGTATCTCTCCTCGAGTTCAATAACCCTTCTTCAATCAGGTATTCAAACTCCAATACACTGTGGTCGCTCATCCCTACGGGGCCTCAAAACCGATTTCTCTTATGTCAGAGTCGTTCAGGGTGAAGACCAGGTTCGAGTCTCGCTGGTTCGTCATTTCCTCTCATCCGTGTGGTTCTCTGACATGCTGGGTTNTATTTAAACTACACGATGAGGTGATTGGGTTTTCAGGTTACAGCCCCGCTCCTGTGCCCGTAAGTCACAAACGGGCTCACCATAGCCCGTGCTACTTGCAACTTTTAGTTCCGAGTAGCTGAATCTTAAACAACAACAACGTGATTGTGTTTACGGGCTATTCATGCCCGTGCCACCTCTCGGGTGGCTTAATCTCATTATCAATCTGATTGTGTTGTCTACACACACACACCCTCAACTCTCCCGACCTAGTCAGCTGTCTTCAGCAGCTGGCCAAGCGTACTCTCGACTCGACTCTACTGACGACTCTACTCGATTTACTCGACTCGATACTCGACTCACTCCCACGTCTCACTCTTCAATAATCGTCAGACCTATACATATATACTTGTCGACAAAGCTGCTTCGATCTGGGATTCGAACACCGGTCCCGGCTGCATTCTGAGGACAAGAATTAGCACATAACTCTGCCTACCTCTCGATGAGATTAACTCATTAACATGGGTTAGGCAGACTGAGAGTTGGTAAGTACGGCCAGACCTCCTTGGTGTGGTGTTACGGCCTGTAACACTCTCACATCTCTGGCTGTGTGGGGACACGTCTCTCTGTCTGTCTGTCTGTCTGTCTGTGTCTGAGGGGAAAGATGGATGCCAGGTTTTGCTTGGATTTATGAGTGATGGATTTATTTACCTGTGTTGGGTGAGTGATGAATTTACTCACCTATGTTGATGGCTAATGAATTCTCATTACTCATCCTCGACACTAATAAAACTAGTGGAATCCCTTTAGCTATATTACAAATGTTAAAAGATCGACGAACAAACTACAGTCCTCTTAGTATTAGAGTCAGATTATACAACTATATCCACCCCAGGGGAGGATAAAGTTATATCCCAGGTTGCAAATCTTTTACCCTGTGGCACAGCCGACTAGACCTCGTGCCTGGGGAGCATCCACCGCATGGGTTCGAGCCTCCATCACGGCTCCTGTGGATGTGTTCTGCTAGTTATTGGAACGTACACCAAATACGAATCAAGTTAAGCTTCTCACAAGCTACAAAATCCAGAATTCCTGACTAATCTTGAAGTCAATAAGATTACCTCCCTCCAGGGTAATTACCTGGATATATTGCAACCTTAATTGCCACCTCAACATTAGATTAGTGCGATGCCAGGGACTAATTCACTGCAATTAGGAAAGATTACGGAAACAAGGAATACGTCGGAGTCAAAACACAATATCTTTACCTGTTCTTGGAGGAAGTGACGATGGGCTCCTGTGAGGCGCTGGTGACGACTGTGTGTGACATCTGTCTCTCTCTGTGAGACCTCTATATCTGTGGTCTGTGAGACATCTGTGTCTCTGTGGTCTGTGAGACCTCCGTGTCTGTAGCATAGGCACGAACATGGAGGTGTAAGTCGCCACACCTAATAAGAGTGAGTGGTGGACATCTCTCTCTCTGAGGCTGACCAGTTGCTGGACATCACAGTTGAGGTTGCCCGCTGGGGGGGGGGGCCCCAAGACTGCCCTCTTAACCATTCAACAATTCATACTGACAGGCCGCCCCCCCCCCCCCCCCGCCACCTTCCGTCCCTCTGAATCAATTATAAGACTATTTTTTTGACGAATATTTCGGGGGTCTATTTCGCGCATTGTGAACACGTAAATTACTCTAGTGGATTAAGCAACGAGGCTGGATGTCTGTTTATTTGTGTTGGTGGGTGATGAGTTTACTCATGCGTGTGTTGGTGGGTGAAGGATTTACTCATCTGTGTTTCACTGTGTGATTCACTTCATCAAGTTCTTCAACGCCGAGTCATTGTAGAGTCACAAACACACACGATGAATACTCGAAAGGGTTCAGAAGTTTCCAACGAGTTTCCTACCAGACCTGCGAGGGAAGAGGCAGGAACAAGAATCTTCCAACAAAGACTGAAAGGAACTAGACCTGACGACGCTAGTAAAGAGGAGACCTGAGACATGACAGACAAACGAATGAGGAAGTGAAAAAATGTTCGCAATGATTACCAACAGAAGAAGAGGGCATAGATGAAAGCTTGACAATCAAATGAGTCATAGAGATGTTAGACGTTTCCATTCAGCTTGGTAGTTGCAAAATAGAACTAAATGAGCAGGTTGTCTATGAAGAAAGATTCTATATGAAGAAAAATTGAAGGAAATGGACCTTAATACACTGGAGAAAAAAAGTGAAGAAGGGAATTTAAGACATGATAACGACGTACAAGATACTAAAGGGGGAATTGTTCGAATTAAAGAACAGTAGAATGTGTGGATATCATTGGAAACACAGATATGACCCTCAGGCATGTCAGAAAGAACTTGTTCTGTCTAGGTGGATGTTGCCGAAGCCAATTCGATACACAGTTTTATATGTAAATATGATGAGGGAAAATGAGTGAAATGATTCACTGCCTCGAACTATCTGATGGTCGAAAGGCTGTGCTTTAAGACTAGGTGCTCTTAAACATCTGCTTAAGAGCACAGGAGAGCACTTTAGAGCACAAGAGATAGAATAATTTTAAGAGCACTTCCATGCTTGGAGATGCAAGCTAAACTAGGTGAGTACAAGTAGGTGGGCCCGCACACAAACTCACACTCACACACACACACACACACACACACACACACACACACACACACACACACACACACACACACGGGGCCTCGCGGCTGAGTGGACAGCGCTCTGTAGTCGTGGTCCTAAGGGGCCGGGTTCGATTCCGGCAGAGGCAGAAACAATGGGCAGAGTTTCTTTCACCCTGATGCCCCCACTCCTACACCAAGCAGTACATAGGTACCTGGGAGTTAGATATCTGCTACGGGCTGCTTCCTGGGGATGTGTGTGCGTGTGTTCGAAATATATGTAATAGAAATAGAGGAAAAATAAATTGGTTAGAAAGGCGGGGTCCAAGAGCTAATAGATGGATTCTGCAGATACAATAGTAAATAAAAATAGTAAATACACACACACACATATATATATAGTGGCTATAAAGGCCGGGTCCCAGACCTAAAGATCGATCTTGCAGGAACAAATAGGTGAGTACACACACACACGCACTACACCACTGAATATTTTAAATATTATTTCATGAAAAAAAATATTACACATCAAACCCCAGATTGAAAGAAAACAACCTATTTTGCATCGGTGATGCACCTGGCACGGAGAATCGAATAATGTTTTTTTGGGAAAAAAATAATACTACACCAGGGGAAACTGTCCATGATACGGCTGGTGACAGATTGTGTTATTTTCCTGTCATTCCTAGTGAACTGTGAAACTAAAAATAATGTTAAAATACACAGGTATAAAGACTTAATGATTTAATGATTTTTATACGAGTTTTCTTATTTGAATGATTATTACATGTATTGAATTGTTACCAAGTAGTTTTCCAGTGATACAATGAGAGAGAGAGAGAGAGAGAGAGAGAGAGAGAGAGAGAGAGAGAGAGAGAGAGAGAGAGAGAGAGAGAGAGAGAGAGAGAGAGAGAGAGACACACACACAAAACAGGACAACTCAGCAGGAAGCCATTCGGGCTATTTTTGTAAAGTTATTTTCTACTAACACCAAATTTCCTCCCCTTTTTTAGATTGGTTGACGCGTTTTGCAAGACCAGTGCTGTTGGCCAGGACGAGGCCAGCTTGGCACACTTATTTGTAAGTACTGTAAACATACATATATATGTGTGTATATCACGAAAATAAACACGTGATTAAAAATGTGACAGTGTCAGACCACAGAGGAAAATTGAAACAGGAATTTCCTTAAGTACTTTCGTATATTAATACATCTCCAGAAGGAGTGACTCCTTCTGAAGATGTATTAATACACGAAAGTACTTAAGGAAAGTCCTGTTTCAATTTTCCTCCGGTCAGACACTGGCATATATATTATATTATATATATATATATATATATATATATAATATATATATATATATATATTATATATATATATATATAGTTACCGAAATTTATGGTAAAGAAACTGTAATAATTATTGAAGGGGAATATTTTCTACGACGTTTCGTTCTACTCTGGAAGATCTTCAAGGTAAGGAACGAATATACAAGGTACAATTTATCTTAGATATACATATGAAAAAGATAAAGTTTGTTGTGAGTCAGGTGATTGTCACCCATCTCCATTATTTCCCCTATTACTCCCCTATTTCCTCACCTATGTGTGATTATTTCACCTTACCAACCCACACAACTTCAACATTTCATGAAAAGCTGAGGCATAAGACTGACAATAGTCTTGTTCTTGATCTCGCATCACTTAAATCAATTGGTGACAAGAAATGAGCACCATACACACAAGTCTTGGGAGACAAGTCTTAGGAGACACGTCTTAGGGACAAGTCTTGGGGGGGGGCAACAAGTCTTGAGGACAAGTGAAGTCTTGAAATATACACACAGGCCAAACACTATGTGTTGTTACTGAAATTAGAGGGAGGAAAGAGCAAGGAGGCTGGGAGGGAGATGGAAGGAAGAATAGGAGGGATGGAGAGAGGGTAAAGGAGAGAAGGAGAATATGAGATGGGGGGGGGGGGAAGGTAGGGAAGAATGATGTAATAGGTACAAGGAGGATCAAAGAAATGAGGAAGGGAAGTAATGACGGAAGGATTGACAGTCATGAGAGTGGAAGCCAGTTTGTGAGGGGCAGATGTGGCTGGGAGATGAGAGAGATGAGGAACGACAGGTGAGGAAAGTGACCATTGGGGAGAGGAGGACGGTGATTGATGATAGGGTCTATAAGGAAAAAGAAGGATTATGAGGAACACAAAATATGATCAGGAAAGGATAAAGAAGGCACACTCAGGAGAGGAGTGACAGTGCAGGAAATATGAGAATAATGAGTGATGTGAGGAGACGGAAGAGAAGCAGCTGGAAACGCGAAATAATAAGCAAATAATTCAGAGCAGTGAAAGGTGGAAAATCAGAAAGCAGAATCGGAAAATAATGGACCAAAAAAAAATCCCTGCCACGCCAAAGGGGAAGTCGGACATCAAAGTGATCCCGTGATTCGCCCCTTGAATAAAACGCCTCCAAGAAGTCTTCGCGACACAGGAAGAAATGTTTATAAAGGCTTCTAAGTAGGGAATATAAACCTTTAAACCGGCTTACCAGCTGGGATGAAAGGACCTGTGCTTGTCTTCCTCATTCTCTGAGAATTCAAAACTTGCTCAATTGCAAATATAAGATAAATGTGGGGGAATTGACCTGTGAGATTTAAATACATATTTAATTTTATATTAATTTATATAGTAATTTATATTTTATGTTAATTTATATTTTCGATAAACTGTTTGGATGTTTAAAATGGACTGTATAATATATAAATTCTCACAAATGGCTTCCTTACACATTCTGGGGAGTTTATGGTTTATTTATGTAGTCCTCAATATAAATTATTGGTTAATAGACATTCACTACAATATAGACTACATATATTATTTAACTAAGTGGGGAAGCCATATCTCTATAGTTATATCCTAGACAACCAGTATAAGCATGGAAGATCACACCAAATAATCCTCGTGGCTGGCTGGCTGGCTGGCTGGCTGGCTGGCTGGCTGACTGACTGACTGACTGACTGACTGACTGGCTGGCTGGCTGGCTGGCCATCAACACCATGTACTGGTGTGCTAAGTAACTAGTATTAACTTCTGTTAATACTAGGTAGTAACTAGTATCTGTTAATACTAGGTAACTTCTGTTATACCAGTCAAAGGGCACTTACAATAAATAGTAGGAGCCTAATTATGACAGCTATATCCGAGGAAATATTGGGATTATTTATGAGATAAGGACCAAGGAATATTTACCGTGTTTTTGGTTTAGTCTCGTGTCCTAAACAGGCTTCAGCCTATATATCCACCTACTTCTATGGCCAGGAAAGCACTAA